>JAHKKF010494460.1:0-23869 GCA_019740295.1 Labeo calbasu | reverse complement strand
TGTGTGTGTGTGTGTGTGTGTGTGTGTGCGAGTACCTCAGGTGACTCTCTGCGCTCGTGGTTCTCGTCATGTTCAGATATTTGTCTGCGTGTGAGGAACGCCCGCTGGGACTCGCTGTGTGTATCCTGTCTCTGTTCATTGTCTCTTTGACTGTCCCTGTAAATCAGGACAAAATACACACTTCAGTGCTTAAAATGACCCAGAAAGACTCAAATAAAGCAGGTGAGGGCGCCGCTGACCAGCAGAGAGCAGAGGAAGGAAATAAGAGGCCTGTCTTTGGTATAACAGGATGATTGACTGCAGAAGAGTTTTGTGTAAGGAGTAATGACCTGCTGATTGTTTCCTTAAAATCCATAGAAAACAAATTCAAAATGTCACAAAAACCAAAATTTAGTGGCTCTAAATGATTTATATCCTGGTTATGAAAACTTTTATTATTATTATTATTTTTTTTTTTTAAATAACTTATATTCTATATATTCAGTAGGAAGAGAAAAAAAGGAAAAAAAAAACTAAACTAAAAATAAATCAAAGTAAATAAAATTTAAAAACAAAATAAAAGTAAAACAGACAAAACAAAATAAAACAAACACATTATGTCACAAAACTGTATTTTGTGGCTCTAACTGATGATATTATATGATTTTGTTTTTACTTATACGTACAGAATGAAAGGGGAAAAAAATAAAAAAATAAAACTAAATCAAATTAAATATATTAACAAAACAAAATGTATACAAAACATAAATTATATCAACAAAATAAATACAAAATAAATCTGAAAACAAACAAAAACAAAACAAAATGAAATATTATATATACAGATCGAAACAATAAAAATTAATTAAAATAAAATAAAACAGTAAAATAAAATATTGTAATAAAATCCATGCCAACCTAAAAAAACTGAAATAAAATAAAATATAATAAAATAAAAAAGGTGATAAATAAAAGAATTAATATCAACCTAAAATAATAGAATATTAAAAAAAATAATAATAATAATAATAAAACACTGCTGAAAAAAAAATGAGGCCTTTGAAATCCATGCCAACCTAAAAAAGCAGAAATAAAACAAAATAAAAAAAAGGTGATTAATAAATAAATTAAGGCATCTGAGCTCTGTCAACCTTGAATAATAGAATATTAAAAATAAAATAATTAAATAATTAAATAAAACACTGCTGAAAAATAAAATGAGGCCTTTGAAATGTATGCCAACCTAAAAATGCAGAAATAAAATAATAACATAAAATGAAACAAATAAAATACTAACAAAGACAAAACAAATCTACGAAACAAAATAAAATTAAAGAAAAATAAGCAAAACAAAACTAAATAAAATGAAACTAAATAATAAAATAAAATGAAATAAAATACTGACCTTTTAAAAGGTAAATTCTTAATGGCTTTTTGTTTCGCAGTCAATGCAAAATGTATATTTAATGTACTAAAAACAGATTTAATTATATTAATTATAGTAAACTGTAAATTAAGATGGTCAAACATGAGAAAACATTGACTGATAATTTATAAAGTGTATATATTATTTATAATTTAGCACCATGCAAGCTACCAAGACTATGTTCATGGGAAGAAACAAGTGAAAAGTAGACACATGTATATAAAATGACAAACAGAAACTAAAACAGGTTCTTTGATTTAAAAAAAGAAAGTCATGTCACTTTGAATAAAGCCATGTGCCAAATGGAATGAACGTAAAAGATAAATGCAAATATTTACATGGCACACTGGTCTTGAGTACATTGTTGGTTTTGTGTATGCATGTTTCTAATGTGTGTTGATGTTGTGTGTGTTTGTTTAAAGTAGGTGATAATTACTGTATGGTGGGTCTGTGCCACTGGGTGGTCCTGCTCTCATGGTTCACATAGTAGGTTCGTCCCAGGTTGTCCTGCCTCTCCTCCCAGCCAGGGGGCAGCGCAGGCAGCTGATGAGGATGGTGAGGACTGCATAATTCATGAGGCTCCAAAAATTCCCAACCAGGCTAAAGGACAGAAATGGGCAGGGTATTAAAACACCGGGCTGTTGCTCTCCCTGCATGCAATTTTACAGGAAAATCACGTTTGTTTGTTTAATCTGTACTAGTACTTTGCATAAAAAAAGCAGTTCAGTGGCTGCTAACAAAGTGACTTTGCAGTACACAAATTTCACTTTGGAGCAACCCGGACCGGCGTGAACAGGACTTTGAATTCTGGAACGATTAAGCTGTATTTAATCTCACTTTGGCAGCACTTCTGAGCGAGTTTTGGACGTCTGAAATCACGCCTGTATTTCTCGTACAACGAGAGCCCTGAAGCCGACACCAGCGTCAACACGGCACTCGTACAATGAGAGCGACTGGAAAAGTACACAGTGACTCTGCTGGTTCTATATTAAAGTTATTGTGTATAAATATAACACATTTGTTTATGCACAAAACAAATGTCATTACTTTGCTGAATGCTTTGTTTCCCTTGTTTGGAAACCCGATAACACGCGATGCTATTTAAAAAAAACGAATAAATGCACATGCGTGGGCCGTGACAGAACACACACTGAATCGTATCAATGAGATAATAAGACTGTGAAGTATTTTTTTTTTTCAATATTATCTTTAATTTTTGTGAAAGATTTAATATTTTTTAATAAAACCTGGTTGAAAATAAAATAAAATAAAATAAAAAATAAGGCCTTTGAAATCCATGATAAACCTAAAACACTGAAAGAAAAGAAAATAAAAAAGGTGATGAATAAATAAATGAAGACATCTGAGGTCCATGTCAACTTTAAATAATAGAATATTAACAATAAAATAAAGCAAAATAAAATAATTAAATTAAAAACTGCTGAAAAATAAAATGAGCCTTTAAAATGTATGCCGACTTAAAAAAGCAGAAATAAAATTAAATAATAAATAAAATAAAATAAAAAGCTGATAATAAATAAATTAAGGTATCTGAGGCCCATATCCTAAAATAATTAAAATAAATAAATAAATAAAAATAAAAAGCTGATGATAAATAAATTAAGGTATCTGAGGTCCATATCCTAAAATAATTTATTTTTAAAAATAAAATAATACAATAAAATAAAATAAAACACTGCTGAAAAATAAAATGAGGCCTTCGAAATCCATGCCAACCTAAAACAGCAGAAATAAAATAAAATAGGTGATGAACAAATAAATTAAGGCATCTGATGTCCGTGACAACCTAAAATAATAGAAAATTAAAATAAAATAATAAAATAAAATAAAATAATATATATCTAATGTACTACAAACAAATTTAACAATAGTAATAATGGTGTTTGTATAAGTTTGTATAACTTAGTTCATATTAAATTCAACAACACTATGAAACGACAATCATAATTCCTGATTTTCTCTTTGAGGACATATAAAGTCTGTCTATCTGTCATTCTGTTCAGAAATAAACCCAAGTGCAAGGTCAGAACATGTCTGAAAAGCTTTGTGAATCAGGCAGAATTGTGTTTAAGGAAACAAAGGATTTTTCATTCAAGGACAGGTCACTTTTGTGCAGAGATGGAGGAATATAAAACATTTTCAATCCATCACAAATACCTGAAGCAGGCACTGCTGCAAACTACATCACTAAAAGTGCTTCTCATAAACGGGATAAGAAATCATCAGTGTACTATATACATACATCTGCGTCGCATTGTGAAGATAGTCAACGCTGAACACGACAAGCAACGTCCTTCAGCTCTTATTCACTAACATATTATGCACTGTACTGCAATTTTAACTCTTTCTAGTTCATTTATTGAAAATTATAGGATTCCAGAAATTAAAAGTTTGTGTTTGTCACCAAAGGTTGTGTTTGTATGCATTATTCTTACATCCAGATTCTCGTTCTGTTCAGCCGGGTCGTCCTCCGTGTCGTTGTTTTTGGGCAGGTACGTCATCTTCAGTCGCAGATGACCTTTCACCCTCGACTTATGACTGTATCGAAACAGTTAAACAAACACATCAACAAAAAACCCACATCAAATTACAAGAAAAAACATCGTTTTAAACATAAAACTCCACTGAAGTGTATCAGAAGTGTTGACATGTACATGTTTGAAATGAAAACAGTTCACAGATACATGATGTCACAGCAGGTCAAAGGGCTTTTCACAATGACAACAGAATTAAGTCAGTGACTGTCATGTTTGGAAATAAAGCATGCAGGTATCCAGGCAGTAAAAACTGCAGTAAAACTGCAAATAAATCTCCAACTAACCTTCTCGGATGCAACAGGAAGTCCTTGAAAGTGTACGGCCTTTCATTGTTGGGATTTTCTGTCTGTGGATATAAAAAAAGATTAAAATATTAGTAACTAAATTATACATATATTATGTATTATTTGTTAATGTTTATTTGAATTAATTTAGAATTTATTATTATTATTATTATTTGCTGATTTCTTCAGTCTCAAAAAAATTGTCTAAATAAAATAAAATAATAATAAATAATAATAAAATAAAACACTGCTGAAAAATAAAATGAGGTCTTTAAAATCCATGCTAACCTAAAAAAACAGAATGATAAAAAATAAAATAAAATAAAAAAGACGATGGATAAATAAATTAAGGCATCTGAGGTCCATGTCAACCTAAAATAATAGAATATTAAAAAAATATATATAATAAAATAAAATACTAAAATAAAACCTGCTGAAAAATAAAGTGAGAAATCCATCCTAACCTAAAAAAAAGCTGGAATACAATAAAATTAAATAAATTAAACAAAATGTAAAAAAAAAAAAATATATATATATATATATATCATATTTATGTAGGATACTAATATATATGTGATCATTTTTCATTTTTATTATTATTACTATTAATGTCACACTTATATGAAATTAACACACAAACACGCACACACATACACATACATACATACATATGCCTTAATTTGCTTTTTTTTTTTGCTAAATAAATATTTATATTTACTTTTATATTTATTTATGTATATTTTTTATTGATTTCTATATTTATGTTACAATATATTCATTACATTCACATTTATTATTGCTATTTTTGTGGCTGATTTCTTCTGCCTCCAAGATAATTCAATTAAATTTCAAAATAAACATTATTCATTAAATAACCACTGCTGAAAATAGCCTACAAGGTAAAGAGTCAAGTATCATGGATATTTTTGAGTCTCAATGTTTATGATCACTCAGCCAACCAACATGTACACAAACACACACACATAAGTATATATAGAGAGAGTTTAATTTTCACAGTGACTAATTATGAAGTGCAACTGAGCAGCTCTAAAACCAGAAGGTTTATTTTACGATGGCTGTTAAAATGGGAGCGTCTCTGAAGACATATGAGGTGGACCTTCTAAAAATGTCACCTACATTTAACCTACATTAAAGACAATAATGTGGTCAGCAGCTTCAACAAAACACACACTGAGTTCTGAGTATACAAAATATAATGATGATAAATACTCACAGGGATCTGGTGCAGAGGAACATCCACTTGTCCGAGGAAGTCGTCCCTCGTCTGCAGAGAATCAAGAAAACACAGAACACGCCTGTCAGAGATTCTGTCACAGTAACTACCTGACATAACGCATGCAAAATGAACTAAATACATTCACGCTATCTGGATATTGGCACGTAGATGGCTTCAGACAAGGACTTCTATAAAACATGAAGTTTGGTGCAGATTGGAAATGGTATGTTTGAGTTAGTGCAAAGCAGACGTATCCTGTTGCTAACAGGTGACGCTATGATTATAACTGAATTCCGACACGTCCTTCAACGATAACTCAAGATCTTCGCAATTTAATGTCACAAAGGGCTTTAGAATTCACTGACCAAAATTGGTGTTTATCTCTTTCAATCTCTAAGAGGAGTTAGTTTAAATACAATGGCAAAAAAAAAATTGCCGAGAAAATTTAAACTAACAGACTTCCTGTCAAGGACTTTTTTGTAGGTATTGGTGTGTTACATGTGTTACATGTTACCGTATTATGTACACATATGTGCAACACAGCTCAAGAGGCACTTCGCTGAAATTTTATAGGTGGCGCTATTGAGCCATTTTGCCACACCCACTTCTGAAACCAGTATCAAATGTACATTTTCACCACTTTTAGTGTGTGTGCAAGTTTCATGAGTTTTCAAGCATATTTATGCCCTCAAAAATGTGATTCTTAGCAATTCCAATAGGGCCACAATAAAAAACATCTGTATGCAACTCAACTGCACATAAGATAGATTCATAAAATTCATAAAATTCATGCCAATTAATGACAGATTTATTCAAACCTACATATATAATTAACAGTAAATAAACTCTCTCTCGTGTTTTTATAGCTAACTAACCAACTGTGAACACTGGATAACATTCCTGTTGTAAAAGCAACGTTAAGTGACTTACTGTTCTAAAAAAAACTCTTCTATTGACGTCTTTTTGAGTGACTACATGAGATGTGATACACTTTACTGTACCTTTTAACACCTTCTGATGTTTATTCAAGTTTATTTTGCACTATAACTTGTAGTAAAGTGGAAGAGACTTCCACTGAAGCTGCTACAGCGACCTGTCATGCAACATTTAAGAGCGTCAAAACAGCATTTATTTTTTAATTCTGTGATGCAATGGACATTATTTGAGAGCTGAGACTTTGTTTCTTATCAGAAGAAACAAAGCACAAAGCTCTGTGCGATTACTGGACGGGAGGCGCATTACAAATAATGTTTGGTGAAGGGAAAAGTGTGGACCTGGCAACCCTGGCTTGAACTACAGGTGGTTCATCAGGTCAAACAGAACCTGTATTCACAAATTAACAATTAATTTGTTAATTCGTTATTATTGCTTTAAGTTGGACAGCCTTAAAGTCAACACAAGAAACATTTCCTTTATACAAGACACAAGAAAAAACAAGAAAATAATTAGGGCTGCTCCCTAATAGCTGACTAACCGGAGGCCTGGTCGGCTGAAATTTTATTAGTTGCTTAGATGCAGAAAAAAAAATTCACAGGAAATGCCGAAGTCATGCAGTCTGAGACGGACAGATTGTTAACGGCTGGTCTACGTAGTAATATATTACATCGGGCAGAACATCCAAATATGGCTTATCATCTGAAATATGTGAGTAGTAGCAACTTTACATGACCGCTCAATATAATGTTAACCTAGAAAAATGTCTGTGCGGAGTGTGAAAGCTGAATAGTAGTGCGTTTACTGGTGCGCTCACTTTTTCTTAAAACACTCTATCATTTTTTGAAATACAGATAAGACTAATACATGTTTCGAATCTGTAAAGACTCTACGTTTATTTGTGTGTACTCACAATAACAACAAAACATTGCACTTTTGTAAAATAATGAAAGCAAACAGGATGCGCTTTCTGCAGTCTCGGTCTCTGTGAACTTGGGCGCAAAACTTCGAAACTCTGTGTATACTTGCCTTACAGACATGAAAAATATATCTATAGAGAGTGAAATGTCTACTTTTAAATCAACCAATTCAGATATTCTCAGATTATGTAATTTGTATAAAAACATGCATACAAGCGCATCCACTACTGAGGAGATGACGAGTCAGTGTCGCCGACTTCATCTCTTAAGCCAAAAACAAAGAAAGCACTAGTTTAACAAGAAATTATTGTTGATGTTAAATGTTAATGCAGCCTCCTTACTGCTTTTCCCCGACACATTCATAAAAAATATAATTATATTAAAAATATTTAAAAATATTACTCAGTGAGCTATATTTTAGACACAATTTTGTCTTTTTTTTCAGTTTCGCCAATGAAAATAATTTCAAAGCCGAATCAGAATATTTGTGCATCTCAGAGTAATACTGCAGTGCTTTGTTCCTGAGTGAATCTGTTTTTGAACAAATCATTTGAGTCAATGACTCAGTGACTCATTCATTAAGCCAGCCACTTGCTTTGTTTCTAAATGAATCAGCTGTTGTAAATGAATCATTTGAATAATGATTCAGTGAACAGGGACCTGCCGCCACCTACTGAAGTGTTGCCAAGTCCATGGTTTTCCTGTGGAATTGGGCTACTTTAACACTGTTGCCCCTGAATTACGAATTTAAAGGAGAAGTCCACTTCCAAGCTCTGTGTATTCTGGCTCAAGATAGTTAGGGTATGTCAAAAAACACTCCAGTCGTATTTTCTCCCTCAACTTCAAAAATCATTTCAAAATCATCCTACATCGCAGCCTTTGCAAAGTGAACATGCAAAGAAGATCAAACACCTTTAACAAAAAAGGTAAAACAGCGATATAGGATGATTTTGAAGTTAAGGGAGAACATGAGATGGGAGTTTTTTGACATACCCTAATTGTCATGAACTGGAAAAAAAACAGTCCAGGCAGAGAACGAACGTCTAACATTAAAAAAACATATAAACTGTATTATCTTTATGAAAATAACTGAACGTTTCACTAGATAAGACTTCTTTCTCGGCTGGGATCGTTTACAACCGTATCTGGGAACGTTTGAAGCCTCATTTGGAAGTTCAAACTCGGGGCACCATAGCAGTCCATTATATGGAGAAAAATGCTGAAATGTTTTCCTCAAAAAACAATTTCTTTATGACTGAAGAAAGAAAGACATGAACATCTTGGATGACAAGGGGGTGAGTACATTATATGCGAATCTTTGGACTCCGGCAAAACTATGTGTATTTTATCCCCTCGAAACACAACTGGGCTAGTTTTGAGTAGCAACTGGGGCGCATTTCGTTGTGAAAACCTGGCAACCCTGACCCACTGGTGGTTTTAGTGTCATATTTATCCATGAGAGGCCTAAACTAATCAAGGTACCAGCATAAAAACACACTCAGCAAAATATAATTTAATTACCGTTATTGAAAATTAACGTTGACGATATCTCACACCCCTATTATAACGCTCTAATATAAACACAGAGAGAAATTCTCTTTGCTTGATCTGCTTCATATCAAAACAGAACATCAAAACACACACACACACACAGAGAGGACGTTACTGAGGTTTAGTTAACCAGACCAAGAACAGCAGCTCATACTGAGGTTATATTCTCCTCTATTACTCCGTTACATCTTTTATCTTCTTGTACTCTTCTATTTTTAATGTCCACTCACTTGAGCCCGCCATCCGTCTACCGCAAATATACTGGAAGTGAATTCTAACACTTAAAACAGACATAAAGATCAGTGTGTCACAAAGACACTGACCTTATCTGAGGCTGTACAGTGCGTTCATTGTTTACAGAGATATAAATACATGAGTTATATATAAACAAGGCTTTATAAAGGTAGACTTCCCTGTGGTCTATCCCTCAGACTGTGCGCGAGCTGCACAAATAGAGTGAAGGTAAAAGTAGGCCGAGAGAGAGAGAAAAAACAAAGGGAGCGAGAAAGAGAGAGAGTTTGTTTTCGGAACAAAATCATTCCCATCCTCAAACCTTTTCCAGCTGCTGCTATTCATTTCAACGGCTGGCTTTCATACTTAGCTTAGAAGCATTTTAAATACATTTTATACCACGTTTTATACACACACTGTCATTACGCTAACCGAAACAATATGACAAGTTAAATACACGTCACCTAAATGAGGCGTAAAAGCCTTCGGTGTTCAAAACCCTGTCAGATGTTTCACTTTATGGTAGCGTGGGCAGAACGAAATAACGGCTGACCTTACGCTTAAACGTGTCCATTTACATAAAGCATGATTTCTTTGCAAATGACTTACTATCGAAGGGTCGTTCAGGTTTTTACAGCACGTATAAAGTCACGATGATGACTAAAACTTACATATTCCCTCGTTTTTCAAGTTAGGCACACATATTCATGTTTGTTCTGTATTCGGGTCAAACCACAAAGCGGTTCTGCCACTCCGCCGGGCCCCAGATGAGATGACAGAATTGCTCTTTGTGCCCTCGTGTCAATGAAATGAAAGCTCTGTTAGTGTCATCTCAGGAACTAAGCTAGTTAAGACACATACTAAAGCATGATTAAGACACATGGATTAAATGTATATTAAATAGTTTAATTGTATTTAATGGCTAGGAAACTATATTTTGCATGTATATAAAATCTTAAAATTATACATATTTTTTTCCTCCATAACAATTAATTAGCTTCCTACCAAATATAAGAAGACAAAAAACAAAGACAAAAAAACAAAACAATTATTATTATTTAAATTTTTAGCACAACATGAGGGATAGTTCACATATATACTTTCCCACATTTGAAACATTTCCATAAATAAACAAAAATAAACTAAATTTAAATGAAATAATGCAATTAAAATAAAATAAAATAATTAAAACAAAATAAAAATTAAATAAATGACTATTCAAATAAACTAATACATGAAAATGAAATGCATGATAAGTAAAAAAAAAAAAAAAGAAATGCAAAATAAATAAAATATTTTTAGCTTAACATGAGGGATATTTCACATATAGAATTTTTCCACATATAAAATATTTCTATTAATAAACAGGAAAATAATTGTAAATGAAATAATGCAATTAAAAAGAAATAAATTAAAATAGAAAATGTAATAATTAAAAACAAATAAAAATTTAATAAATGACAATTCAAATAAACTAATACATGAAATTGAAATGCATGATCAGAAAAAAAAATTAAATTAAATAAAAATAAAATAAATATCATTATTATTATTATTATTATTATTATTATTTAATTTTTTTAGCTTAACATTAGGTTTTCACATACATAATTTCCCGCATATAAAATATTTTATATGTTATATTTATAAATAAACAAAAAGAAAATAACCTTAAATGAAATAATGCAATTAAAAATAAATAAAGATAGAAAATGAAATAATTAAAATGAAATAAATAGAAATGTAATAAATGACAATTCAAATAAACTAATAAATGAAAATGAAATGCACGATAAGTAAAAAAAAAAAAAATTAAATACAAAATAAATATTATTAGTATTATTATTATTATTTTAATTTTTTAGCTTAACATGAGGGATATTTCACATAAAAAATATTTCCATAAATAAACAAAAAGGAAATAAACTAAAATTGAATAATGCAATTAGAGATCGAAAATTAAATATACTAAAATGAAATAAATAAAAATTAAATAAATGACAATTCAAATAAACTAATACATGAAAATAAAATGTGTGATAAGTAAAAAAAAAATTAAATGCAAAATAAATTATTATTATTTTATTTTTTTAGCTTAACATTAGGGATATTTCACATACATAATTTTGCACATATTTCCATAAATAAACAAAAAGAAAATAAATTAAAATAAAATAATGCAATTAAAAATAAATAAATTAAGATAGAAAGTAAAATAAATACAAAGTCATTGCGCTACGGGCGTCCTGAGTTCGAATCCCGTCTCGAGGACCTTTCCTGATCCCGCCCCCTTCTCTCTCTCCTACTTCGCTTCCTGTCAGCTATGATCTGTCCTATCCTAATAAAGGCAAAACATAAATCTTTAAAAAAAAAAAAAATAATAAATAAATAAAATGCACAATAAATAAGAAAAATTAAATGTAAAAAAAAATAAACAAAGATAAAATAATTAATAATAATATTAATAATAAAATCAAGAAATGAAATAAAACTAAAATAACAGACAAAACTTATACAAGAAAGAAATAACAACACATACAAATCTAAATAAAAATTTTATAAAATATCTTAAAGAAAAGAATCCTAGAAAAACTTCTGATAAATGTTCCACTGAAAATTGTTAGTAGTAAAAATTGTACAGCAGTATATTATAGTATAACATATTATAAAATTGCCAAAATGCTGGCATAGTTTACAAGAGTATAGTATAGTACAATAAACTATGGCAAGTTATACAGTTTTATCCATTGTTGCAACAAGCTAGTGAGGCAAAAATGGAAAACTGATGTCAAACTATCTGTATACGATCAGCTCCGTCTGCCCCGATAATGAGAAGGAAAACAGTAAATGATGCCAAACGTTTGAAGAAACTTAATGAAGGAGGCTCAAAGTGAACCATTTTCTGCTACAAGAGCAGCGTGACTGCGGCTTTACTACTGCAAAACACCTGACAAACATTTCCTCACCATCACATCACATCTAAACGATACCGAACAAAGTTCGTGCTCAATTCCCGATCTTTCAGGAGATGTTTTATATAAACAAAAAGGGCAGAGTTTGTTGTCCATCCTGTCTTTCAAGACAGTAAGACAGTTCAGTTTGACACATTAACCACCTAAACTGACCCAAATATTAACTAACATTAGCGTAATCATACAAAATAGAAATTCTGATAAAATATCAAAATATCAAGTTAACATCAAATGGCACTGACAAGTCATTTTACTTCCTTAAATGATGCATTTTGCATTGAACATGGATATTCAGTGTTACTAGAATGAAATTCAGAAGGCCAGATCACTTGCACTCGATGAAAGAATATGAAGATCTAAACTAATACACTATAGGGATGAGTCGTGCACAAAAGACCAGGAACAAGTACAAAGTCTCAATCAAGCGGCTGATACAGAGAAAGATCTAATTACTTTCATAAATCCATTAGGTTTTCAAGCACTGTGGGAGGAGAGACATCGCTGAAGAGATTACGAGTGCTGCGCTGTTGACTGATAAGAGCTAATCAAGCACAGAAAGCGCTGTGGAAAAACACAACACATTCACACACTATCAAACCCCCTGGCGCTCGTGCGCACACACATCTGACAGCTCTTTAGGAGCGCTGCTGATTGCATTGACCTTTGGTAGAGGTCACACAGTCATGTGTTAACCATTCCCGTCAGTGAGCATAAGGTGTGACAGCGTCCTTGAGCGGGAAACAGAGGAACCGCGATCGACAGTTGGACACGAGCCTCAATCTGGACCCGCTTTACGCATTTCTACAGCAGGAAAGTCTGTTCGGTCAGAGGCTTCTGAGCAACTAACATTCGGGCTAGATTTCAGAAAAATGCATGAACTACAACACATAACATGTTGCACAACCACTTTATCCTGCATGTCCATTTAAATCAGAATTCTCAACCAGGGGTGACTTAAAATAACATCTATTTCATCATATTTCTTAATTTAAAAATAACTTAAAATACTAAAAATTGCTGAGAAATTCCTTTTAGTCAGGAAATTGTTATTATTATTATTATTATTATTATATTATTATTATAACTATTCTGAATAATAATAATAATAGTAATAACTATATATTCTGCAACTACTTAAGGAATTACTTATTATTTTAGCCATTTTAATTCAGCTAATTATTTTGCTCATAATTATTATATTTACTTATTTTTCCATAGTGCCATACCTAGTGGATTCTAAACCTGGAAAAGTTAAGGAAATAAATTATATCTTAAAAAGTCATAAATATTTAAATATTTTTGTATTAAATATAATATAACATTAATAATAATAATAATTACTATTATTATAATATATTCTGGAATTACATACGATAATTATTTTAGCCATTTTACTTTAGTGAATTATTGCGCTTATAATTATGATATTTTGTACTTTTTATATACTGCCACATCTAGTGGATTTCTAGACCTGGAAAAGTTAAGGACATTTATTAAATCTTAAAAAAGTTTTTTTTTAATATTTCTAATTTACATATATTAATATATTTTTTAAATATTAATAATATTAATAATAATAATAATAATAATATATTCTGGATTTATATATGTTAGTTATTTTAGCCATTTTACTTAAGCTAATTATTTTGCTTATAATTATTATATTTAATTATTTTATATAGTGCCACACCTAGTGGATTTCTAAACCTTGAAAAGTTAAGGAAATAAATTAAATCTTAAAAATTCATAAATATTGTAATATTTATTTTAACATTTGTAATATTTAAATTAATTAATAACAATAATAATAATAATAATAATAATAATAATACATTCTGGAATTACATACAATAATTATTTTAGACATTTTACTTTAGCAAATTATTGTGCTTATAATTATTTTTTAATCATTTTTATATAGCGCCACAGCTGTTGGATTTCTAGACCTGGAAAGGAAATTAATCAAATCTTAAAAAGTCAAAAATATTTACATATTTTTAATTTACATCAAGTGCAAATAGTTAGGAAATAGCTATTAATCAAGTAAAAAAATTGGAATTACAGAAGTTAATTATTTTAATTTAATTATTTTATTTTATTGTAATAATTTTTATATATTGACAGTTTATATAAATATTTATATATGTTGTCTTTGGACAACGGGGGGGCCTAGCAATCAAAAAGAGGTTTGCAATGAATTGCATTTCTTAAGTGTAGATACCATCTGACTGTTGAATCAAAAGCAGCTCATAACATAAACACACTGAATCAAATTACTTCCCAGATCCCCTGGCCGAGCACCAGCTCCATTTCTGTGGAAAAGTGATACCAGGTATAGTCCTGGACCATCATTTTGTTATGCAAGATCCACAATAATTTACTTTAGGGCAGAATACTGCATGCAGCTATTGTATTGTCTTGCCATTACTGCCATTTACCCAGTGTATTTTCGAAACGCCTGAATGAGCTACGAGAGGAACAATATGTTCATGTGTTTGAACATCACAAACGAGATGCACAAACAACCAGCATGCTGAAATTAGAGCCTTGAATTTAGATTAGATTACATAAGAGTGCCACGGCAGTAAAGGTAACAGCGCTGTTAACTGCTTGTGCGACCCGTTTCTAACACGCTGTAAAATCTGAGACAAAGAGAGTGAGTGCAAATGAAATAAGTGCAGCGAGCGAGACACCTGATGCTCTGAAAACATACCGACGGCTAAGCGGGCACCCGCTGGGCAGTGAACATGTTATCCTTCACTGCACAGGAATCGCATCGTTTGGCCCCCGTATCCCTGACACTCATCCTCTCCCCCATCAGCTGACCTTTGGCCCAACAGCTGATGGACAGCCATGTGCAGCCCCTGCATATCATATTGAATCCTAGGAGCTTGCCAGCGTGGTACTCGGCCAGACTAACTGGAGTCAAGCAGAGTATTTTCGAAGCTGTGTATTTATAGACCTAGGGCTGGGGGGAGGCTTAGGGACCGCTGTCTATAATTATTCCAGGGGTAAATACATACAGTGATCATTCAGAGTGTTAACAAATTAATAAAAACTGAAGAAGCCTCTAAAATGTGACGTGCATGCATGCAACTGGTTTAGTTACAATGCATTGCTTATCTACAAACCATCCTATCTAAATGGAAAAGATCCCACAGGTAAATACATACAGTGATCAATTAAAGTTTTTACAAATTAATAAAAACTGAAGAAGACTTTAAAATGCAATATGCATGTACAGTATGCAACCGGTTTAGCTACAATGCATTTATAAAGTGCATGTCTAAATGAAATGAAAATGATCCCATAGATAAATAAATAGTGATCACTCAAACATGATAAAACACATAATAAAAACTGAAGTAAAATGCAACATGCATGCATGCAAACGATTTAGCTACAATGCATTTTTAAAGTGCTAGTCTATAAACCAACCTTTCTAAATGGAAATTATCCCATAGGTAAATATATGCAGTGATCACTCAAACTGTTCATAAATTAATAAAAACTGAAAAAGTCTGTAAAATGCAACATGCATGCATGCAATTAAATTAGTTTACAATGCATTTAAAGTGCTTCTCTATAGGCCAACCTATCTAAATGGAAATAATCCCACAGTTAAATGTATACAGTGATCACTTAAACCGTTAATAAATGATTAAAAACTGAAGAAGTCCGTAAAATACAACATGCATGCACGCAATTGATTTAGTTACAATGCATTTTTAAAGTGCTTGTCTATAAGCCAACCTATCTAAATGAAAATGATCCCATAGGTAAATACATGCAGTGATCAATTAAACTGTTAATAAATTAATAAAAACTGAAGAAGTCCAAAAAAAAAAAAATGCAACATGCATGCATGCATGCATGCAATGAATTTAGTTTACAATGCATTTTTGAAGTGCTTCTCTATAGGCCAACCTATCTAAATGGAAATAATCCCATAGGTAAATATATGCAGTGATCACTCAAACGGTTAATAAATTAAAAAAACTGTCTGTAAAATGTGACATGCATGCATGCAACTGGTTTAGCTACAATGCATTTTTATGCATCTAAATGCATCTAAATTAAAACAATCCATTAGGTAAATACATAGTGATCATTCAAGATGTTAATAAACTCATAATAAAAACTGAAAAAGCCTCTAAAATGTGACATGCATTCACGCTTATCTACTCTGGATTTTAAAGCACTTGTTTACTAGCCAACCTGCCTAAATGAAAATCAGGTTAAAAAAAGAAAAGAAAAGTCTCTAAAATGCGACTGGTTTAGCTACAATGGATTTTTAAAGTGCACATTCATAAGACAACCTGCCTAAAGGGATATGTGTGCGTGCGCAATTTGGGTATTTCACAATCCCAATCCCATGTTTAAATCATGCATATCTGCATATCTTTAAAATGTAAAAGAAAAGCTTTACATGCAGGATCAAGGGGAAGACAACTTTCTGAATAGTTATGGTGCATATTTGCTCAGTCATTACAAAATGTTCAATCCATAGATGTTCAAACCACTCAAGGGCAAGAAAACTATCACACAGCTGACTCTACAAATCAATTTCCCATGCAATCTTTTAACACTATATACACTAACTGACTTTAACTTTTGTTTTCACTTGCTAATAAAATGAAAGGCTTACGGTAGCATTTCTCTCCGTGCAGGTCGGAACATGATCCGGTTTGTCATTTATGCTGTTGTCCTGCAGGGTGTTTGATTTTCTCGCACCTGTGCCGTGAGATACATGAATGTGCACGTGCGGAGGGCCGTTTTTGGAGTGCACATCTGCAGCATTTAAAACGTGATAAGAAATCTCAGCGTTCGCACAGGGTACCTCCAAAGAAATACTCCTGTGAAGGAAGTGATGCAACCCTTTTCTTGAGGACTTATCCGAACTGCCGCTAGTCGGAAAAGTGGCGTGTCTTCTTTCTGTGGACGACGGCCTTCCGCTTGGCAGCACGCAGGCTGAGGTGCTCCGGAAAAGCTTGGCTCGTTCCGGGACGTTGTCGGTTTGTGGGCCCTCGAGAGGTTTGGAACAGTCAATGTTAACCTTTGTTTTGGCCGAACTTGCTTTCCCTGAGGGAAGCGGTCGCTGGTTTGCGAAGTGCAATAAAACGCTGGAGTGTCTTTCTGTTCGCTCTGGTCCTGGCGGTTGCTCCGGCGGCACGCTGAAATGCACGATGGGTTTGGCGTCCCTGTGTTCTGCTGACGTACTTGTTTTGGACAGCCGCAGACCGTTAACTGCCGTGGCGACGGATGCCTTGGACGTGTCATCGTGCGACGCATCAACGCTGGACAGCTGCATCTGATGAGAGGTCTGAAAGGAACTTCGCGCCGACGGAGGCAGCGGAGGAATCATGGGGGACGCTACCGGACTGACGGGGGATGCGGGCGGCGTGGTGCACGGGCTCCGTGGGAAAATCACCAAGGATGAGCAGCGCCGCAAGGGCGCCCTCGCCTTCCGCCGAGAGATCGGTTTGCGATCTGGGACGTCCGCTTCGAAAATGCTGTTGCTGCTGCAGTAGCCGGCGTCGCTCGTTGTGCTGCTGCTACAGGAACCTCCATCCCCGTTTCCGCCCTCGCAGCTGGCGAGCTCCCCGTCTTCCCCGGCGCTGCTGCCGTCCGCCTCGCCGCTCTGCTTGCAAGTCTGCAAGGAGATCTGTAGCGTGCTTTTCCTGCTCCCGTTCACCTTGGGGATAAATACGGTGGAGTGGCGCTGTAAATTACCGTATTCTGGTGACAAGGGTGGCAAAGCCAGAGCCAGCTGTCCTGGAGTCACCTTCATGTGGAGGGAACTCTGCATCAGGGCCTCGCTGGAGCTACGGCCGGCATTCGTAAGCCCGCTCTCCTCTGCGTGACTAGTGCAAGTCTCTGACAGGGGGTCGGTGTTGCTTCTTCGCGAAGCGAAATGCAGTCGCAGTTGTCGCGCCATGAAGTCAGGGATCCGGTGGGGCGCAGGACCCAAACCAAACAAGTACAAAAAACGAGCAGCAAAAAGCTACTGCTCCTGGTCCCGTTGTGCGATTGCAACCATTAGCGGTTGCACATTGCAAAAATAGCAGCAGTGACAAGCGGCATTCCTCCCGAAGCTCCTCTGAAGCTAACAACCATGCCAGGTCAAGCGCACCATGAAGAGCAGCTCTAGTTCTCTGAAGGCTAACGGCGAACTCAGAGAGCTTTGCTGAAGCAACTGCTCCAGAAAGCCTGCACAGGGCTCTAGTGTGCCAGACCTCTGGAGTGCCTCAGCTGTGCCTTCTGTAGTTTCGCAAGAGCCGATTCAGGCACGGGTGCCCTCCCTCCCCCAGCTGCCGGTCACCCCAGTGCAAAAAACAACAATCTGCGTGCATGCCAGGATGGAGGTGGAACAGCTCGCCCCTGTTCTAGCCAACCTCGACTCTGCCACCTCCTTCTACAGCCGTGTCTAAAGTTTCTTGTAAAGCTGCACCCCTGCTAATATTTTTACCCCACCAGGATAGAGTTACAGGAAATAAAGAGGAACGGGGTTTGGCATCATTTTAAGCTTTCTCAACAGCATCCATGTACAGTACTTTGGAGATACGCGGGGAACAGGGTGTTACGAGCTGCTGAAACCACCGAGCTCATAAACTGAGCGTTTGGCTTATTTTTGCACTTCCAACCATGCACGACTTAAATGCATGATAGCTTCATCTACAAATTTGAAAGTAGCAGACGGATTCGAGCCTGTTTGTGCCAAAGGAGAGCCTTCAAATCGAATACTGAGCTTGTTGTGCCAGCTCACATATGGACATGTGCCACATCACGTGTCATCTGACACCCGCTGTTGCAGCCATTTAAGACCATGCTTCTGTCAGAGAGAAATGCCATCTCATCAATCAGGGGCAATTGCACGAGGGGTAATTGCAGTTACCACAGTGCGCAGGACCAGAACGAGAAATAGTCCTGCTCACAACATGTATAAAAATTATATATAAGTGAGCCTTAATTAGGGATTTTTGCATTTTGTGCACTTGGAAATTAACAAAGTTTTATGATTTTGTCATTTTTAAACAAATAATAGGGGTAATTCCATGCATTTCAAAATGCACTGCAATGCAAGTCAGACTGAATCAGGTATCTTTGAATTCTGTGCATTTGGAAATGAACAAAGTTTTAGGATTTTGTCATTTTTAAACAAAGAATAAGGGTAACTGCCTGCATTTCAAATGAAAACTAAACAGAAGTGATACTGAAGCAGGGATTTTTTTTTATTTTGTGCACTTGGAAATGAACTAATTTTTATGATTTTGGAATATGCAAAATACGTGAGGCTAAATCAGGGATTTTGCATTTTGGGCACTTGGAAATAAAGTTTTGTGATTTTTCATAGAATGGGGTAATTTCTTGCATTTCAAATTGCAGTGCAATGCAAGTCAGACTAAATCAGGGATTTTTAAAAAATTTTGTGCATTTGAAAAATCAACAAAGTTATAGAATTTTGTACTTTTAAAACAAAAAATAGGAGTAACTCCATGCAATTCAAATGAAAACCAAATAGAAATGATACTGAATCATGGATTTTTGTATTTTTTGCACTTGGAAATGAACAAAGTGTTCTGGAATTCTAAAACAAAGAACAGGCTATATGCATGCATTTAAAATGAAAATGAAATACAAGTGAGATTGATGACAGATTGTCTACTGCAGAAATGTTTTGCACAAAAAGAGATCTGAAATGATTTGTCATCCTTTCTGTAAGCTACCACATTCCTCAGGAGACAGAAATAGCATGCATGCTTGGTTCATGCCAGCAAACACATTCTAGCAATGACATACCAGTTTTTCTTACATCCATTTTCTTAACCTATCTGTCACATGCAGGAAGGCGACTGCGGTTTATTGTCTTATCAAGAGTTACTGTTCTTACTTGAACATTGGGTCTTTTATGCAAGCGTTTGTTTAACCTTCCTCGTTGACGCTGTCAGCGTGTGACGAGAGAACCCCCCTAACAGCGGTCACGCCTCATTCACTTTTATGTGTTTTAAAGCAGTTACTTTTCACGTTTAACAGCACCCAAAGGTAAATTTCAGCTCCCAGACCTGAGCTTTATGGTGGCTACTTGCAAAAAGGCATCCTTGTTCATTCATTACACACTGACGCTCAGGTAGCTACTGATTTTACAGACCTGAACCCAACACTAACAAGCCGAATATATTTGAGACTGCTGAACTGGGTAAGGTTTCATTACCATCTAACACGTCTGCCATTGTCAAGCCATATTTGCAGCCCTGCTTCAAACTAATCCCACTGGTTAAGCCAATATTTCTTTATCAGTCAATGTTAAAAAGCAGATTACAATGCCACCAGTAGTGCTGAAATTATACACAGCAACTTTAACAAATTTACTTGATACTTCAATAACAAAACAAACCAAAATATATATGAATGACAATTTCAAAACAGACAATTTCTGTTTTAAACTCTGACATTAATAAATGCTTCTTAAGCAGCGAATGATTTCTGAAGGATCATGTGACATTAAAGACTGGAGTAATAATGCTGAAAATTCAGCTTTGCATCACAGGAATAAATTACATTTTACAGTATATTCACATAAAAAAACAGTTATTTTAAATTGTAATAACATTTCATAATATTACTGTTTTTACTGTATTTAAAAAAAAATAAATGCAGCATTTATTGAGCATAAAAGACTTCTTTCAAAAAAATACCCTACATACCAAACGATTTTCATCAAACACCTCCAGCAGCAGACGATGTCTCCTAGGATGCACCTGAGGGAGAAAACAAAAGACAAATAAAATACGTGAATATACACACTAATGTTCACATATGTACTAATACTCATTTATTTTCGCATAACTAAAATAAATGGTGTCTCATTACGAGACACAGTGTCTGTTCAGCTTTCATTCACAACCCTTGACTTTAGGCCTGTAAATGGCCAGTGACTCAGACAGTGTATCATTTAGCATTTCATGAAATCCCCGTGCTGGTATTTGGGCCAGTGGTCAGTATCGCAAATAGGTCAGAACCTTTTATGCCACTGTCTGGATCTGGTTATGATCCATGCACTAAATATCAGATACAGTAGACAATTTTTGCATGGGGAAAAAATAGACAGGCACAGTCCAGAAGTCTGAAACCAAAATGCAAATAAGAGATTTGTGAATTTTGCACATCTGGAAATGACCAAAGTTTTACGATTTTGACATTTTGAAAACAATTGATAGGTATGTAAAATGTAAAAGCAATAAGAAATACTTCGGATTCTACATTTCTAGGTCAACATTCAAAATAATAAGCATGACAATGACTAATTGAAACTCAAGCTCTATGGAACATCTTAAATTATACTAAAATATGACCGAAACTACTTTGTTAGTGCGTGATATAAAGCATTTATGAGTCCTCATAACATCTTGAAATGGTTTCTCTCAACACGTCGCCTTTTCCAGAAAACCTTATATCCATCTCTCTGTCCTTTCTGAGAAAATACGCAACGTCTACGTAAAAGAGACATGTACACCGCATCAGTAAATGCGTCACATGACAGCAGGGGAAGCGGACAGAATGTAACAGGCACCCCTCATCTCAAGCGCACCCCGTAACACAACCCCTGAACTCTGACCCCAGAACATGTGACTGCACCTCTCTCTTTACAAGCTGCCCAAACAGACTGTTATGTAATTAAAGCGTCTTTAACTAGGAACATTTAAAAAAAAAGTCACAAATTAATAGTCATTGCATGTCCTGGATTAAAAATCTGCTCAAAAATAGCACATTTTAATCACAATATGTACATGTAAAAAATGATGAACAGAATGTTGTCTAAGAACAGCATGTCCGTGTATATGAAATCTCATGGTACAGAACAAATCATTTTTAAAAAAATCTCATGAAGAAAAATCTAGGTTACATCCCCAAAATGAAAATAGAAAAGATCATTATACTATATTATTATATACATGTGTATTAGGGCTGTCAAACCAATAATCGCGATTAATCATACAAAATAAAAGTTTGAGTTTGCCTCATATATGTGCATGTACTGTGTGTGGTTGTTATATATGTATAAATACAAACACATTCATGTATATATAAATATATAAATTATTATTGAATTATTAATTCTTATAATTATTGATACTACAAGTTTTATAGCCATTAAATATTGCGTAGCTATATATATATATGTCTCAAGTTAAGGCACATTAAAATCAATTAATTATTTTTAATTATTTTTTAATTATTATTTTTTATTATATTTTATATTTTCATTATATTTTTAATTAATTATTTTTATTATATTTAAGCTCTAATCAACATTTAATGCATGTCCTGGAATAAAAAAAAAGCTCATTTTCAGCTATTAGAGAAAAAGACATGCATTCTTTTCTAGCAGTCACTTTGAACTTAAAAATATAAAATAAACAGCTTCTGAATTCTTTTGATCATGAAAAGAAGCTCCACTACGAAACTACTGCCTTCTATAAGGCTGCTTATAGCTGAATTAAATTCATTTTATAATTGATTAACTTTGCAATGAACAATATCTAAACTGAAATGAGCTGGAAAAACACTACTGTATTTTTACAGCTGCTTTACGTTAGAGAAATTTTCGATCATTGCCTCTGTTTTTTCTTGTTTATTACTGAGAAGCTGTTTAAAAAAAAAAATAATAATAATCTGTATTATATGAGTGCTATAAAATAAAGGTGATTTGATACGAACAAGTAAAGAAGGTCTCATATGATGATGTAAAGTTATAAAATTTGTCATGCTTCATCCTGCTTCCATCATAAACACATTTCTTGGAAAAAAAAATCAATTTTTAAAATCACTGTTTTGTATGTAAACGCAAATAAGAAGCCCTACGCATTTGCGGAAGGCAATGCATTTCCCCGAACTTTCCTTCAGAGAATTAAACCACATTTATCTCTCTATAACCCTATCAGACCTCAGTTTAGGCTAAATGTGGGTCATGACTAAATTCAGCTGACTTCTGAGAGAGTTTAAGTGAGATTTCGAGCTGCATGCAACTTTAGAAGAATCATCTGAATAAAGCATTTTATAGGGCTCAAAATAAAACCATTGTGCTGAGTTTCATTTCTGGTCATTTGACATCTTACAGGACAGGCTCCTGCTGAATGCCACTTTTCCCCTATAAAGAAATGTGAAGGTAAGAGATGTGACAAAGCTAGACTGTATGTCTCAGGGTAGTACAAACACTGTCAGGAGTCGAGACAAACACTCAGCAGGAACGTCACAGGATATAAGCTGTTATATATACACAGCTCTCCTGCTTAGTGGTGTACTTCAGTAAAAAAAAATGGATTTTTACATTATCTGAAGATGATTTGAGAGGTTTAAAACTCTGTGTGGTTGGTTGGAAGGGCATTGCTATGCGGTTTCTTTGTAAGCACTGCATGTACTTGAATGAAGCATTATCGCCTGTTTTGTCTATTTTTTATTTATTTTTTTATTTTTTGGCTGTTCACAGAAACATTACTCCATTATAGTCCATTAATATAAAATGCAAAAATGGTTTTATTAAACACTTGAACTTTAAAACAGGCTCCCAATGCTGAAATATGAGCAGCCCGTATTGTATAACATTTTCTATTATTACCAAACACAACGACTGCATCTGTTTAATATTAGTTCACAGGACCACATTACTGGAATCATACACAATATCTAAATGTGAGAATGATGAACAGATCAGCAAGTAGGAAATGTCTAAGAACAGCATGTCTGTGTATATGATATCTCGTGGTATAGAACAAATAG
>JAHKKF010494459.1:0-16435 GCA_019740295.1 Labeo calbasu | reverse complement strand
ATATCAGTCATAGAAATTCTGTTATATTGCATAAACAACAGTTGGGTGGCAGTCTACAGCTCGTATGCGATACTGTCTCGGTGGGTTTCTAGCAGGAAGTTCTGCTCCACTTGGTGTTATGATAACTGTGTGTATATATCATCAGGAATACGGGGTGTGTGTTTAATTATGGCACATAACTGACCGATAATCATATCTGCTTTCGATTAAAAAAAGAACGTGTTTGGTTTGGTGATAAAGATCAATTTCTTTCATTCCCACTGTTGTCTTGTGACCCAAGTATTGCGCAACATCTACTGTACCTTGTGAGGATACTGTATGACGCCATACCACATGACGTCACATGTTTATTGTACGTCTTTTTGATCACATGTGATATATATATAATTTTATTATATTATATCGTTTGTAGTTATTTTAGAGGTGTTGCTATCCTGTTTGACACACATTATAGGATATAGTCAATAAACATGTCTTGAAGACATTTAGTAAGAGTTTTGTAGTTTCTTGTTAACACGTCACATACTAAATAAACTTCTACTTGATTGGCCAAAATGTGTATTGAGGCAAGATGATGTAATTCATTTTTCAGTCTGTTTTCCTGGAAGTATCAGAAATTCTTTCAGGAAAATATACCACAAATATTGAGTACATCATCTTGTATTAATGCACATTTTGGCCAGTCAGATGTTACACAGGACCACAAAAACAGTCATACGGGTCAATTTTTTAAAACTGAGATTTATTCATCATCTGAAAGCTGAATAAATAAGCTTTCCATCAAAGTTTGTTTTTTTAGGATAGGGCAATATTTTAAAATCTGAGAGTGTAAAAAAAATCTAAACATTGAGAAAATCACCTTTAAAGTTGTCGAAATGAAGTTCTTGGCAATGTGTATTACTAATCAAAATTAAGTTTTGATATATTTACGGTAGGAAATTTACAAATTATCTTCATGGAACATGATCTTTACTTAATATCCTAATCATTTTTGGCATAAAAGAAAAATCAATAATTTTGACCCATACAATGTATTTTTTGGCTATTGTTCAGGGTCACAAATGCTCTCTGAAATAAGAATACCCCACCCACTTATAGATCAAAGTACACCTCTGCAACTTCCTGTTTCAGTAGGAAATCCATCTGCAGTCGTAAATCCATTTTAGTTGGGTTTTAATCACTTTTACACCTCCAGGCAGTTTAAATCTTGATGTTTATTGTTGTTTGTGTTGCTTAATGAAGATTTTTGCCTTTGTTTCAGGATGAATCCAGAATCCTAAGGGTGAAAGTCATTTCTGGAATTGGTTTGGCCAAGAAAGACATTTTGGGTGCCAGGTCAGTATCGCAGATATTGCACCATGAAAATGACACTATCACATAATAACGTTAAATGACGACTGATGTAATGGCAAGACTGATTACGTTGCCTTACTTGAGCAATACTGGCTGGTCCTAATATACAAACTGCCTTTTCAAAACATTATTATTGTGTAAAATATTCTTATTTGTTTTTTAGCAATCTTGTGGATCAAATGCCATTACATTTTGTGTAAATCGACCTTACTTTGACACAACTTGCTCTTTAAAAGTCAGCTGTTGATATCGGCCATATCGGTTGACAGCTAATTATGGTCCTGTTTTCTTTAAATACTTAGTTTACTTGTTGTATAGTAGATAAGGTTTCTCCTATGATTTCACTCAACACTCAGTCAGTGTCACATTTTGGCTGGTTTGACATAAAATCAGGTAGTGTACAGCATATTTTAAGGACATTATGTGTGGCTAAGCGGCTTGTATGGGTTTGCTGTGTATACCCGCTCGGCCAGCATTACATTCACGTGTCCGCTTGCCATCAGTTTGTTATGAAAACATGAAATCGTTTGTGTCCTGCATAAGGAGCTTCCGTTTGAACAATCTGACACTCATGCTGGCTTTTATCTGTTCCTAAAGTGAATAAAAATAATAATAGCTTTTTACAGCCTAATCATTGGATTTCAGCCTTTCTGTGGATTCACAAGCTTCGTCATGATGTTTATTACTCATCCGTTTTAGCCAGATCTTCTTTGAAAAATAACAACAGAGGGCGAATATCAATATTGAAGTCAGCGTGAAATCCAAGCTAACGTTTTTTATTTTCTTAAATACGCATTTCTGGTTTTATTGTGCTTGTTTGTTCAGTCACATTGAGCTCTTGCTTCATTCTGCTATGAAAAAGCCCACTTTCATAATTCGTCTATTCCCGACGGGTAAAATCATGTCCCGCCCTACATTTTTTTTCTTGTTGAATATCCTGTTTCACATTACAGGAGTAATATGGTTTGCAGTTGCTGTTTCATGAATAGGTCTTTATCTGATTTAGTATTTTGCAAAAAAACGGTATTTACAAGCAGCCACATGCTAAAGAATTCATATTATGCATAGCCTGCACTAAACCGTAGGCTGGTGGAAACGTCTCGGTTGCCTCCCGATTCACATTGAAGGGGTGCTGGTCAGGGCGGTACAGTAGATGGCAGTGTTAGCAGCTGTCCTTGAGGGTACAAACAGATCGGCCGTGCTCACTTTGACCTAAATAACACAGCTCTAGGTATGCAATCAATATCTGTGCTGAGCGATATCATCTCTCATTCACTGCAGTACTTGCTTGAAAAAAGGCCAGGTCTGATGTTGCATGTAGGTTAAGTTGGTGAATGGATTTGCTAGATAGGGATGAGCACTTCTTATGGTTGTGTAAAGAGATCCATAATCACTTGACTACTCATCATGACATTCATTGTTGATCACATCCTGCGATTAACAATGGAAAACCTGACCGTGTTACAAAAATATTTTGTAATACTTTCTGTATGATGAAAAAGATGGGAAATCTTTTTTCCATGTGTGCTTGTGTGATATTTATTTGTTTTCCTTTCATCCACAGTGATCCGTACACAAGAATCTCTCTCTATGACCCCGTCAATGGAGAAATCACCAGTCTACAGACCAAAACCATTAAAAAGGTGTGTGCACAGACTGCAGGATTCATCATTTTGTCATGAGTTGTTTAACAACATTTCTTCATCTTTATGTTTTTGTTTTTTTTTTAGACATTGGATCCAAAGTGGAATGAGGAATTCTTCTTCAGGGTAAGTAAACGGGTGTTTCTGTCAACTGGTTGTAGCATCTTTGTGAATCTCAAAAAAACTGTCAAGAAATCTTACCTAAAAATGAAAAAGAAAAAAATCATATCTGTAGCCTGAGACAGAATTTCTCAAAATAGGGTTTGAAAGTTGATGAAATGCTAATAATTAATTAAATCACTAAAATGTAATAGATTAAAATAAATACATTATTTTTAAATAATAATAATACATAAATAAATTACCAAAAATAAAAGAGAGGAAAAGATTGTTTACCTCTATGTCTTATGACCATTAATTGACATCAGAGAACAGTGAATATATGATGTGTTGTTATGTTATTGAAATGTTACCTTAACATCTCAGGGAGACTTTAAGTAAACATCTTAGGTCAAAGGGGTTTGGATAAAAATAAATAAATAAATAAATACAATTTAAAAAAAGAGAAGTGTTCATATTACAGTTTCAGACACTGTTTAGTTAAATAAATCAATAAAATAAAATAAAAAATAAATAAAATGAGAAGTGCTCATAATACAGCTTCAGACATTTAGTTAAATTAAATTAATACAATAATAAATATGTATTAATAAAATTGTAAACTACAGTTATATAGTCAATCATACTACCTTTATATTGTTTGTATTTAATTTTTTTTGTCTTCGTAGAAAAAAAAGAGGTTTTATATAATAAAAAATAGTTAATTGATTTTAATAAGCCTTGACCTAAAAATTTTTATATATATATATATATATATAAGTTATTATTTATTTATTTTTTAAATTGAATTTTTTTCCAAGAAAAAATTATGGAAGTTTATGATGGAAGCAGGGTTAAAGCATGATAAATTTTCACATCATCATAGAAGAGCCTTGTTTCTATCAAATCACCTTTGTAATATGTAAATAAATATATGAATGTATACTTTTTTTTTTTTTTTTCCATTTTATTTTGGGAATGTAACCCAGACATTTCTTCATGAGATTTGTTTAGATGCTATTTGTTCTATACCACGAGATATCATATACACAGACATGCTGTTCTTAGACATTTCCTACTTGCTGATCTGTTCATCATTCTCACATTTAGATATTGTGTATGATTCCAGTAATGTGGTCCTGTGAACTAATATTAAACAGATGCAGTCGTTGTGTTTGGTAATAATAGAAAATGTTATACAATACGGGCTGCTCATATTTCAGCATTGGGAGCCTGTTTTAAAGTTCAAGTGTTTAATAAAACCATTTTTGCATTTTATATTAATGGACTATAATGGAGTAATGTTTCTGTGAACAGCCAAAAAATAAAAAAATAAATAAAAAATAGACAAAACAGGCGATAATGCTTCATTCAAGTACATGCAGTGCTTACAAAGAAACCGCATAGCAATGCCCTTCCAACCAACCACACAGAGTTTTAAACCTCTCAAATCATCTTCAGATAATGTAAAAATCCATTTTTTTTTACTGAAGTACACCACTAAGCAGGAGAGCTGTGTATATATAACAGCTTATATCCTGTGACGTTCCTGCTGAGTGTTTGTCTCGACTCCTGACAGTGTTTGTACTACCCTGAGACATACAGTCTAGCTTTGTCACATCTCTTACCTTCACATTTCTTTATAGGGGAAAAGTGGCATTCAGCAGGAGCCTGTCCTGTAAGATGTCAAATGACCAGAAATGAAACTCAGCACAATGGTTTTATTTTGAGCCCTATAAAATGCTTTATTCAGATGATTCTTCTAAAGTTGCATGCAGCTCGAAATCTCACTTAAACTCTCTCAGAAGTCAGCTGAATTTAGTCATGACCCACATTTAGCCTAAACTGAGGTCTGATAGGGTTATAGAGAGATAAATGTGGTTTAATTCTCTGAAGGAAAGTTCGGGGAAATGCATTGCCTTCCGCAAATGCGTAGGGCTTCTTATTTGCGTTTACATACAAAACAGTGATTTTAAAAATTGATTTTTTTTTCCAAGAAATGTGTTTATGATGGAAGCAGGATGAAGCATGACAAATTTTATAACTTTACATCATCATATGAGACCTTCTTTACTTGTTCGTATCAAATCACCTTTATTTTATAGCACTCATATAATACAGATTATTATTATTTTTTTTTTTAAACAGCTTCTCAGTAATAAACAAGAAAAAACAGAGGCAATGATCGAAAATTTCTCTAACGTAAAGCAGCTGTAAAAATACAGTAGTGTTTTTCCAGCTCATTTCAGTTTAGATATTGTTCATTGCAAAGTTAATCAATTATAAAATGAATTTAATTCAGCTATAAGCAGCCTTATAGAAGGCAGTAGTTTCGTAGTGGAGCTTCTTTTCATGATCAAAAGAATTCAGAAGCTGTTTATTTTATATTTTTAAGTTCAAAGTGACTGCTAGAAAAGAATGCATGTCTTTTTCTCTAATAGCTGAAAATGAGCTTTTTTTTTATTCCAGGACATGCATTAAATGTTGATTAGAGCTTAAATATAATAAAAATAATTAATTAAAAATATAATGAAAATATAAAATATAATAAAAAATAATAATTAAAAAATAATTAAAAATAATTAATTGATTTTAATGTGCCTTAACTTGAGACATATATATATATAGCTACGCAATATTTAATGGCTATAAAACTTGTAGTATCAATAATTATAAGAATTAATAATTCAATAATAATTTATATATTTATATATACATGAATGTGTTTGTATTTATACATATATAACAACCACACACAGTACATGCACATATATGAGGCAAACTCAAACTTTTATTTTGTATGATTAATCGCGATTATTGGTTTGACAGCCCTAATACACATGTATATAATAATATAGTATAATGATCTTTTCTATTTTCATTTTGGGGATGTAACCTAGATTTTTCTTCATGAGATTTTTTTAAAAATGATTTGTTCTGTACCATGAGATTTCATATACACGGACATGCTGTTCTTAGACAACATTCTGTTCATCATTTTTTACATGTACATATTGTGATTAAAATGTGCTATTTTTGAGCAGATTTTTAATCCAGGACATGCAATGACTATTAATTTGTGACTTTTTTTTTAAATGTTCCTAGTTAAAGACGCTTTAATTACATAACAGTCTGTTTGGGCAGCTTGTAAAGAGAGAGGTGCAGTCACATGTTCTGGGGTCAGAGTTCAGGGGTTGTGTTACGGGGTGCGCTTGAGATGAGGGGTGCCTGTTACATTCTGTCCGCTTCCCCTGCTGTCATGTGACGCATTTACTGATGCGGTGTACATGTCTCTTTTACGTAGACGTTGCGTATTTTCTCAGAAAGGACAGAGAGATGGATATAAGGTTTTCTGGAAAAGGCGACGTGTTGAGAGAAACCATTTCAAGATGTTATGAGGACTCATAAATGCTTTATATCACGCACTAACAAAGTAGTTTCGGTCATATTTTAGTATAATTTAAGATGTTCCATAGAGCTTGAGTTTCAATTAGTCATTGTCATGCTTATTATTTTGAATGTTGACCTAGAAATGTAGAATCCGAAGTATTTCTTATTGCTTTTACATTTTACATACCTATCAATTGTTTTCAAAATGTCAAAATCGTAAAACTTTGGTCATTTCCAGATGTGCAAAATTCACAAATCTCTTATTTGCATTTTGGTTTCAGACTTCTGGACTGTGCCTGTCTATTTTTTCCCCATGCAAAAATTGTCTACTGTATCTGATATTTAGTGCATGGATCATAACCAGATCCAGACAGTGGCATAAAAGGTTCTGACCTATTTGCGATACTGACCACTGGCCCAAATACCAGCACGGGGATTTCATGAAATGCTAAATGATACACTGTCTGAGTCACTGGCCATTTACAGGCCTAAAGTCAAGGGTTGTGAATGAAAGCTGAACAGACACTGTGTCTCGTAATGAGACACCATTTATTTTAGTTATGCGAAAATAAATGAGTATTAGTACATATGTGAACATTAGTGTGTATATTCACGTATTTTATTTGTCTTTTGTTTTCTCCCTCAGGTGCATCCTAGGAGACATCGTCTGCTGCTGGAGGTGTTTGATGAAAATCGTTTGGTATGTAGGGTATTTTTTTGAAAGAAGTCTTTTATGCTCAATAAATGCTGCATTTATTTTTTTTTAAATACAGTAAAAACAGTAATATTATGAAATGTTATTACAATTTAAAATAACTGTTTTTTTATGTGAATATACTGTAAAATGTAATTTATTCCTGTGATGCAAAGCTGAATTTTCAGCATTATTACTCCAGTCTTTAATGTCACATGATCCTTCAGAAATCATTCGCTGCTTAAGAAGCATTTATTAATGTCAGAGTTTAAAACAGAAATTGTCTGTTTTGAAATTGTCATTCATATATATTTTGGTTTGTTTTGTTATTGAAGTATCAAGTAAATTTGTTAAAGTTGCTGTGTATAATTTCAGCACTACTGGTGGCATTGTAATCTGCTTTTTAACATTGACTGATAAAGAAATATTGGCTTAACCAGTGGGATTAGTTTGAAGCAGGGCTGCAAATATGGCTTGACAATGGCAGACGTGTTAGATGGTAATGAAACCTTACCCAGTTCAGCAGTCTCAAATATATTCGGCTTGTTAGTGTTGGGTTCAGGTCTGTAAAATCAGTAGCTACCTGAGCGTCAGTGTGTAATGAATGAACAAGGATGCCTTTTTGCAAGTAGCCACCATAAAGCTCAGGTCTGGGAGCTGAAATTTACCTTTGGGTGCTGTTAAACGTGAAAAGTAACTGCTTTAAAACACATAAAAGTGAATGAGGCGTGACCGCTGTTAGGGGGGTTCTCTCGTCACACGCTGACAGCGTCAACGAGGAAGGTTAAACAAACGCTTGCATAAAAGACCCAATGTTCAAGTAAGAACAGTAACTCTTGATAAGACAATAAACCGCAGTCGCCTTCCTGCATGTGACAGATAGGTTAAGAAAATGGATGTAAGAAAAACTGGTATGTCATTGCTAGAATGTGTTTGCTGGCATGAACCAAGCATGCATGCTATTTCTGTCTCCTGAGGAATGTGGTAGCTTACAGAAAGGATGACAAATCATTTCAGATCTCTTTTTGTGCAAAACATTTCTGCAGTAGACAATCTGTCATCAATCTCACTTGTATTTCATTTTCATTTTAAATGCATGCATATAGCCTGTTCTTTGTTTTAGAATTCCAGAACACTTTGTTCATTTCCAAGTGCAAAAAATACAAAAATCCATGATTCAGTATCATTTCTATTTGGTTTTCATTTGAATTGCATGGAGTTACTCCTATTTTTTGTTTTAAAAGTACAAAATTCTATAACTTTGTTGATTTTTCAAATGCACAAAATTTTTTAAAAATCCCTGATTTAGTCTGACTTGCATTGCACTGCAATTTGAAATGCAAGAAATTACCCCATTCTATGAAAAATCACAAAACTTTATTTCCAAGTGCCCAAAATGCAAAATCCCTGATTTAGCCTCACGTATTTTGCATATTCCAAAATCATAAAAATTAGTTCATTTCCAAGTGCACAAAATAAAAAAAAATCCCTGCTTCAGTATCACTTCTGTTTAGTTTTCATTTGAAATGCAGGCAGTTACCCTTATTCTTTGTTTAAAAATGACAAAATCCTAAAACTTTGTTCATTTCCAAATGCACAGAATTCAAAGATACCTGATTCAGTCTGACTTGCATTGCAGTGCATTTTGAAATGCATGGAATTACCCCTATTATTTGTTTAAAAATGACAAAATCATAAAACTTTGTTAATTTCCAAGTGCACAAAATGCAAAAATCCCTAATTAAGGCTCACTTATATATAATTTTTATACATGTTGTGAGCAGGACTATTTCTCGTTCTGGTCCTGCGCACTGTGGTAACTGCAATTACCCCTCGTGCAATTGCCCCTGATTGATGAGATGGCATTTCTCTCTGACAGAAGCATGGTCTTAAATGGCTGCAACAGCGGGTGTCAGATGACACGTGATGTGGCACATGTCCATATGTGAGCTGGCACAACAAGCTCAGTATTCGATTTGAAGGCTCTCCTTTGGCACAAACAGGCTCGAATCCGTCTGCTACTTTCAAATTTGTAGATGAAGCTATCATGCATTTAAGTCGTGCATGGTTGGAAGTGCAAAAATAAGCCAAACGCTCAGTTTATGAGCTCGGTGGTTTCAGCAGCTCGTAACACCCTGTTCCCCGCGTATCTCCAAAGTACTGTACATGGATGCTGTTGAGAAAGCTTAAAATGATGCCAAACCCCGTTCCTCTTTATTTCCTGTAACTCTATCCTGGTGGGGTAAAAATATTAGCAGGGGTGCAGCTTTACAAGAAACTTTAGACACGGCTGTAGAAGGAGGTGGCAGAGTCGAGGTTGGCTAGAACAGGGGCGAGCTGTTCCACCTCCATCCTGGCATGCACGCAGATTGTTGTTTTTTGCACTGGGGTGACCGGCAGCTGGGGGAGGGAGGGCACCCGTGCCTGAATCGGCTCTTGCGAAACTACAGAAGGCACAGCTGAGGCACTCCAGAGGTCTGGCACACTAGAGCCCTGTGCAGGCTTTCTGGAGCAGTTGCTTCAGCAAAGCTCTCTGAGTTCGCCGTTAGCCTTCAGAGAACTAGAGCTGCTCTTCATGGTGCGCTTGACCTGGCATGGTTGTTAGCTTCAGAGGAGCTTCGGGAGGAATGCCGCTTGTCACTGCTGCTATTTTTGCAATGTGCAACCGCTAATGGTTGCAATCGCACAACGGGACCAGGAGCAGTAGCTTTTTGCTGCTCGTTTTTTGTACTTGTTTGGTTTGGGTCCTGCGCCCCACCGGATCCCTGACTTCATGGCGCGACAACTGCGACTGCATTTCGCTTCGCGAAGAAGCAACACCGACCCCCTGTCAGAGACTTGCACTAGTCACGCAGAGGAGAGCGGGCTTACGAATGCCGGCCGTAGCTCCAGCGAGGCCCTGATGCAGAGTTCCCTCCACATGAAGGTGACTCCAGGACAGCTGGCTCTGGCTTTGCCACCCTTGTCACCAGAATACGGTAATTTACAGCGCCACTCCACCGTATTTATCCCCAAGGTGAACGGGAGCAGGAAAAGCACGCTACAGATCTCCTTGCAGACTTGCAAGCAGAGCGGCGAGGCGGACGGCAGCAGCGCCGGGGAAGACGGGGAGCTCGCCAGCTGCGAGGGCGGAAACGGGGATGGAGGTTCCTGTAGCAGCAGCACAACGAGCGACGCCGGCTACTGCAGCAGCAACAGCATTTTCGAAGCGGACGTCCCAGATCGCAAACCGATCTCTCGGCGGAAGGCGAGGGCGCCCTTGCGGCGCTGCTCATCCTTGGTGATTTTCCCACGGAGCCCGTGCACCACGCCGCCCGCATCCCCCGTCAGTCCGGTAGCGTCCCCCATGATTCCTCCGCTGCCTCCGTCGGCGCGAAGTTCCTTTCAGACCTCTCATCAGATGCAGCTGTCCAGCGTTGATGCGTCGCACGATGACACGTCCAAGGCATCCGTCGCCACGGCAGTTAACGGTCTGCGGCTGTCCAAAACAAGTACGTCAGCAGAACACAGGGACGCCAAACCCATCGTGCATTTCAGCGTGCCGCCGGAGCAACCGCCAGGACCAGAGCGAACAGAAAGACACTCCAGCGTTTTATTGCACTTCGCAAACCAGCGACCGCTTCCCTCAGGGAAAGCAAGTTCGGCCAAAACAAAGGTTAACATTGACTGTTCCAAACCTCTCGAGGGCCCACAAACCGACAACGTCCCGGAACGAGCCAAGCTTTTCCGGAGCACCTCAGCCTGCGTGCTGCCAAGCGGAAGGCCGTCGTCCACAGAAAGAAGACACGCCACTTTTCCGACTAGCGGCAGTTCGGATAAGTCCTCAAGAAAAGGGTTGCATCACTTCCTTCACAGGAGTATTTCTTTGGAGGTACCCTGTGCGAACGCTGAGATTTCTTATCACGTTTTAAATGCTGCAGATGTGCACTCCAAAAACGGCCCTCCGCACGTGCACATTCATGTATCTCACGGCACAGGTGCGAGAAAATCAAACACCCTGCAGGACAACAGCATAAATGACAAACCGGATCATGTTCCGACCTGCACGGAGAGAAATGCTACCGTAAGCCTTTCATTTTATTAGCAAGTGAAAACAAAAGTTAAAGTCAGTTAGTGTATATAGTGTTAAAAGATTGCATGGGAAATTGATTTGTAGAGTCAGCTGTGTGATAGTTTTCTTGCCCTTGAGTGGTTTGAACATCTATGGATTGAACATTTTGTAATGACTGAGCAAATATGCACCATAACTATTCAGAAAGTTGTCTTCCCCTTGATCCTGCATGTAAAGCTTTTCTTTTACATTTTAAAGATATGCAGATATGCATGATTTAAACATGGGATTGGGATTGTGAAATACCCAAATTGCGCACGCACACATATCCCTTTAGGCAGGTTGTCTTATGAATGTGCACTTTAAAAATCCATTGTAGCTAAACCAGTCGCATTTTAGAGACTTTTCTTTTCTTTTTTTAACCTGATTTTCATTTAGGCAGGTTGGCTAGTAAACAAGTGCTTTAAAATCCAGAGTAGATAAGCGTGAATGCATGTCACATTTTAGAGGCTTTTTCAGTTTTTATTATGAGTTTATTAACATCTTGAATGATCACTATGTATTTACCTAATGGATTGTTTTAATTTAGATGCATTTAGATGCATAAAAATGCATTGTAGCTAAACCAGTTGCATGCATGCATGTCACATTTTACAGACAGTTTTTTTAATTTATTAACCGTTTGAGTGATCACTGCATATATTTACCTATGGGATTATTTCCATTTAGATAGGTTGGCCTATAGAGAAGCACTTCAAAAATGCATTGTAAACTAAATTCATTGCATGCATGCATGCATGCATGTTGCATTTTTTTTTTTTTGGACTTCTTCAGTTTTTATTAATTTATTAACAGTTTAATTGATCACTGCATGTATTTACCTATGGGATCATTTTCATTTAGATAGGTTGGCTTATAGACAAGCACTTTAAAAATGCATTGTAACTAAATCAATTGCGTGCATGCATGTTGTATTTTACGGACTTCTTCAGTTTTTAATCATTTATTAACGGTTTAAGTGATCACTGTATACATTTAACTGTGGGATTATTTCCATTTAGATAGGTTGGCCTATAGAGAAGCACTTTAAATGCATTGTAAACTAATTTAATTGCATGCATGCATGTTGCATTTTACAGACTTTTTCAGTTTTTATTAATTTATGAACAGTTTGAGTGATCACTGCATATATTTACCTATGGGATAATTTCCATTTAGAAAGGTTGGTTTATAGACTAGCACTTTAAAAATGCATTGTAGCTAAATCGTTTGCATGCATGCATGTTGCATTTTACTTCAGTTTTTATTATGTGTTTTATCATGTTTGAGTGATCACTATTTATTTATCTATGGGATCATTTTCATTTCATTTAGACATGCACTTTATAAATGCATTGTAGCTAAACCGGTTGCATACTGTACATGCATATTGCATTTTAAAGTCTTCTTCAGTTTTTATTAATTTGTAAAAACTTTAATTGATCACTGTATGTATTTACCTGTGGGATCTTTTCCATTTAGATAGGATGGTTTGTAGATAAGCAATGCATTGTAACTAAACCAGTTGCATGCATGCACGTCACATTTTAGAGGCTTCTTCAGTTTTTATTAATTTGTTAACACTCTGAATGATCACTGTATGTATTTACCCCTGGAATAATTATAGACAGCGGTCCCTAAGCCTCCCCCCAGCCCTAGGTCTATAAATACACAGCTTCGAAAATACTCTGCTTGACTCCAGTTAGTCTGGCCGAGTACCACGCTGGCAAGCTCCTAGGATTCAATATGATATGCAGGGGCTGCACATGGCTGTCCATCAGCTGTTGGGCCAAAGGTCAGCTGATGGGGGAGAGGATGAGTGTCAGGGATACGGGGGCCAAACGATGCGATTCCTGTGCAGTGAAGGATAACATGTTCACTGCCCAGCGGGTGCCCGCTTAGCCGTCGGTATGTTTTCAGAGCATCAGGTGTCTCGCTCGCTGCACTTATTTCATTTGCACTCACTCTCTTTGTCTCAGATTTTACAGCGTGTTAGAAACGGGTCGCACAAGCAGTTAACAGCGCTGTTACCTTTACTGCCGTGGCACTCTTATGTAATCTAATCTAAATTCAAGGCTCTAATTTCAGCATGCTGGTTGTTTGTGCATCTCGTTTGTGATGTTCAAACACATGAACATATTGTTCCTCTCGTAGCTCATTCAGGCGTTTCGAAAATACACTGGGTAAATGGCAGTAATGGCAAGACAATACAATAGCTGCATGCAGTATTCTGCCCTAAAGTAAATTATTGTGGATCTTGCATAACAAAATGATGGTCCAGGACTATACCTGGTATCACTTTTCCACAGAAATGGAGCTGGTGCTCGGCCAGGGGATCTGGGAAGTAATTTGATTCAGTGTGTTTATGTTATGAGCTGCTTTTGATTCAACAGTCAGATGGTATCTACACTTAAGAAATGCAATTCATTGCAAACCTCTTTTTGATTGCTAGGCCCCCCCGTTGTCCAAAGACAACATATATAAATATTTATATAAACTGTCAATATATAAAAATTATTACAATAAAATAAAATAATTAAATTAAAATAATTAACTTCTGTAATTCCAATTTTTTTACTTGATTAATAGCTATTTCCTAACTATTTGCACTTGATGTAAATTAAAAATATGTAAATATTTTTGACTTTTTAAGATTTGATTAATTTCCTTTCCAGGTCTAGAAATCCAACAGCTGTGGCGCTATATAAAAATGATTAAAAAATAATTATAAGCACAATAATTTGCTAAAGTAAAATGTCTAAAATAATTATTGTATGTAATTCCAGAATGTATTATTATTATTATTATTATTATTATTATTGTTATTAATTAATTTAAATATTACAAATGTTAAAATAAATATTACAATATTTATGAATTTTTAAGATTTAATTTATTTCCTTAACTTTTCAAGGTTTAGAAATCCACTAGGTGTGGCACTATATAAAATAATTAAATATAATAATTATAAGCAAAATAATTAGCTTAAGTAAAATGGCTAAAATAACTAACATATATAAATCCAGAATATATTATTATTATTATTATTATTAATATTATTAATATTTAAAAAATATATTAATATATGTAAATTAGAAATATTAAAAAAAAACTTTTTTAAGATTTAATAAATGTCCTTAACTTTTCCAGGTCTAGAAATCCACTAGATGTGGCAGTATATAAAAAGTACAAAATATCATAATTATAAGCGCAATAATTCACTAAAGTAAAATGGCTAAAATAATTATCGTATGTAATTCCAGAATATATTATAATAATAGTAATTATTATTATTATTAATGTTATATTATATTTAATACAAAAATATTTAAATATTTATGACTTTTTAAGATATAATTTATTTCCTTAACTTTTCCAGGTTTAGAATCCACTAGGTATGGCACTATGGAAAAATAAGTAAATATAATAATTATGAGCAAAATAATTAGCTGAATTAAAATGGCTAAAATAATAAGTAATTCCTTAAGTAGTTGCAGAATATATAGTTATTACTATTATTATTATTATTCAGAATAGTTATAATAATAATATAATAATAATAATAATAATAATAACAATTTCCTGACTAAAAGGAATTTCTCAGCAATTTTTAGTATTTTAAGTTATTTTTAAATTAAGAAATATGATGAAATAGATGTTATTTTAAGTCACCCCTGGTTGAGAATTCTGATTTAAATGGACATGCAGGATAAAGTGGTTGTGCAACATGTTATGTGTTGTAGTTCATGCATTTTTCTGAAATCTAGCCCGAATGTTAGTTGCTCAGAAGCCTCTGACCGAACAGACTTTCCTGCTGTAGAAATGCGTAAAGCGGGTCCAGATTGAGGCTCGTGTCCAACTGTCGATCGCGGTTCCTCTGTTTCCCGCTCAAGGACGCTGTCACACCTTATGCTCACTGACGGGAATGGTTAACACATGACTGTGTGACCTCTACCAAAGGTCAATGCAATCAGCAGCGCTCCTAAAGAGCTGTCAGATGTGTGTGCGCACGAGCGCCAGGGGGTTTGATAGTGTGTGAATGTGTTGTGTTTTTCCACAGCGCTTTCTGTGCTTGATTAGCTCTTATCAGTCAACAGCGCAGCACTCGTAATCTCTTCAGCGATGTCTCTCCTCCCACAGTGCTTGAAAACCTAATGGATTTATGAAAGTAATTAGATCTTTCTCTGTATCAGCCGCTTGATTGAGACTTTGTACTTGTTCCTGGTCTTTTGTGCACGACTCATCCCTATAGTGTATTAGTTTAGATCTTCATATTCTTTCATCGAGTGCAAGTGATCTGGCCTTCTGAATTTCATTCTAGTAACACTGAATATCCATGTTCAATGCAAAATGCATCATTTAAGGAAGTAAAATGACTTGTCAGTGCCATTTGATGTTAACTTGATATTTTGATATTTTATCAGAATTTCTATTTTGTATGATTACGCTAATGTTAGTTAATATTTGGGTCAGTTTAGGTGGTTAATGTGTCAAACTGAACTGTCTTACTGTCTTGAAAGACAGGATGGACAACAAACTCTGCCCTTTTTGTTTATATAAAACATCTCCTGAAAGATCGGGAATTGAGCACGAACTTTGTTCGGTATCGTTTAGATGTGATGTGATGGTGAGGAAATGTTTGTCAGGTGTTTTGCAGTAGTAAAGCCGCAGTCACGCTGCTCTTGTAGCAGAAAATGGTTCACTTTGAGCCTCCTTCATTAAGTTTCTTCAAACGTTTGGCATCATTTACTGTTTTCCTTCTCATTATCGGGGCAGACGGAGCTGATCGTATACAGATAGTTTGACATCAGTTTTCCATTTTTGCCTCACTAGCTTGTTGCAACAATGGATAAAACTGTATAACTTGCCATAGTTTATTGTACTATACTATACTCTTGTAAACTATGCCAGCATTTTGGCAATTTTATAATATGTTATACTATAATATACTGCTGTACAATTTTTACTACTAACAATTTTCAGTGGAACATTTATCAGAAGTTTTTCTAGGATTCTTTTCTTTAAGATATTTTATAAAATTTTTATTTAGATTTGTATGTGTTGTTATTTCTTTCTTGTATAAGTTTTGTCTGTTATTTTAGTTTTATTTCATTTCTTGATTTTATTATTAATATTATTATTAATTATTTTATCTTTGTTTATTTT
>JAHKKF010494451.1:0-22024 GCA_019740295.1 Labeo calbasu | reverse complement strand
TTTTTGTGTGTACATGTGTGCATTCGATACCTGTTCTGCTTCTCATTGTCCAGCAATCTCTGCATGTCTCGGGTTCTGCGCTCCGCCTGGTTCTTCTCGTCCTCCAGAGCGGATCTCCAGTTCTCCCACTGTCTCTCCTTCTCCAGGAGCTCATCGTTCAGACTCTCCAGCTCCACCACCTGCTCCTCCAGCATGCTGCACGTGGTCTTCAGAGTCTCAATGTTCTGCAAACACAAAAGACGTAAAAACATGAGTAGTATTTTTTTTCTATTATTCAAATTTTGGGACACAACGTCATAAGACTCCACTTTTAGGGAACCGTGCATGCGAAGAGAACTGGATTTGCTCCACATATCAAAGACTGAGTTCATCTAAAGTAGTTTTGGTGTTAGTTCGAGCGTGCAGATGATGAGTAGACGTGTTTGCGCACCTGTTTCTGGTTGTTGAGGTGCATCTCTCGGTCGGCCACCTCTCTGCGCAGACGGTCCACGTCCTGACTGAGCTGCAGTCTCTCCTCGCTCTCCACCGTCAGCTCGTCCAGCTGTTTGGACAGGTAGAAGTTTTGCCGATTCAGCTCGGCGTTCTCCTGGGTCAGCTGGGTCAACTGCTCCTCCAGATCCGTGATCACCTGTGAAGACAGTTCTCGTCATTCACATCCTTTCATCAGCAGCATCATCCAAATCAATGTGTATGAATGCTGATCATCCATCAAACTCAATCATTTCATTCATTAGAGTCATTCTACTGCAAATATTACAGTGACATCATTGCATCAAGATTACGTCAAGATGAATGCAAAAAGTATGCATTTTCACATGGAAATTTGTTATTCCAAAGGCAAACGTCTGCAGATGGAGGGGTTCGGGTGAACGCATCGCAGCGCTGCATCTGTCCTGTGTGCGGTCAGAGGATTCGAGCAGCTCGCTGATCTGGGGTCTGTGATCGGGGATAAATGAGGCATAAAGGTGACAGCAACTTTCCCCAGTGTATATCGATTGTGTTGTGTGTCACTCGGGCTCACGGCCAACAGAAGAAGATAGCGACTGTTTAGATCTCTGCTTTCTTCGGCTGTTTTAATCAATAATTTCTCTGAGCTCTTTATCCGATCCCTGAGGATCCACAAGCTAAATGTGGAAGTTGAAATCCTGCCTGCCAACACAACACACCACTGAAACCTTACAGTTTCAATCTCTTTTCATCCTGAATGGTACTTAAGTCAGGATTGATGTCATTGTGAAGTGAGTGAGCACAAGGACGTGAGAAAGCGTTAAATTAAATAAAGTATGAAGTCTGTCAAAAAATGTTTTCATATTGAAGAGAACCATCATATTTAACCCTCCTGAGCAGCACAGAGGATTGTGGGCAATCCTCGTAGTGCACATAAACACACTTACCGAGCAGCTGTCTCTCAGCGCGTCAAACTTGCGTTGGATCTCATCTCTGTGGGCCTGCAGGAAGAGGAAACACACATGATGCTCAGATGATATACTGTATGTGAATGTGTTGCTATTCATTATTTTGAACTTTTAATCCTGAAACTCACTAATTAATGTTAGTCAAGGTCTCTTGCACCAAAAAGTCAAAATTCAATTTCCCAAGTTAATTTAAAAGAAATGCCCTGTATTATTTTTATTTGTTTATATGAAACTGAATCAATCAGCCGTTTGAACAAATCAGTTGAATGAATGACTCATGCAATGACTTGCTGCCACCTACTGACGATTTAGTATATTTCCCTCTTTTCCCCAAATAATCAAACATCAGTATTCAGCTTTTTTTTTTACAACTGTGTAAACGCATCTAAATGCCACTTCACATATGGATTCTGTGCCACTTCTTCATTCAATTCGCTCACTGATTCACGAGTCCCCTCTGAAGTTCAGATCTAATCAAATAATTCGCAATACAGGCTCTGAATTTGCGATCTGAATCAAATGAGTCGCAAACCCATGATAGAAAGTCTCAATCTTAAGAACGATTTACAAACCACCATTTTAGATCAAGACTCGAGCATGATTCACGAACCTGCTCCGAAGTTCTGATCTAAATCAAATGATTCGTGATACGCGATGCGCTTTGAGCGAAACAGTGAATCACTTCGCGATCCAATGGTTTACTAATTAATCGGCAATTAATTAGGAGGTTTGAAAAGCTCCATGTCACCCATCACTATACATGCTTTTGAATCAGTCATAGCGATTCCAGCGTAAATAACTCAATTGATTCGGTTCATCTGTTCCTCTTTTCGCATCTTAAACAATGTGCTATTTACACCACATTGTCAGTACTACTACTGGTGTAGCTCACTAGTTTTATGACATTAACTGAAATAGCCGAAAAAAGTATGTTTATGAATAACTCTAGTGTGCAGTATGTGATTTGCATGCGTCTCACTCTCAGTGCAGTGATCTCCTCCTCAGCCTCGGCCGTCGTCTCCTCCAGTTCGGTCTTAGCCTGCTGTAGTTGACTCTCCAGCGCGTGTCGCGCGGCCTGCAGGCTGCTGATCTGAGACTCTCTCTCCTGCAGCGAGAGCGTGAGCTCCGTCACCTGACGCTTGATCTCCAGCTTCTGCTCCTCGTGCTCCAGACCCATCTGAAACGCACATTAAATCAGACATCTCTGCTTGAGCATGTGTATTTAATAACATCACCATTACTGCAATATTTTCACATCTCTCATCACAACACACATTTGTTCACAGGTAATTCCTCACAATCAAACCAGCCTGACCAATGCAAACTAGTCTGGTAAGCAGCTACGACATGTTCTTCAACAGGTTTGTGAGTCTTCTAGGATTCTATCTTCTAACCAGGGTTGCCAGGTTTTCACAATAAAAGCACCTAATTGCTCCTCAAAACTAACCCAATCGCATTTCAAGGTAAAATACACGTATTGTGGTGGGGTTCATCAGGTAAAATTAGCATTCCAGGGGCTAAATATTACTTTATTGGGGTCGCTTTGACCCAGATATGAAAAACACGTGGCAACAGTTTCAAAGTAGCCCAATTCTGTGGGAAAACTGCAGACTTGGCAACACTGCTTCTAACATTCATACTTAACCTTGTAATTCTCACATATTTACGACACTAGTGATGCACCAACATTTCACCAAACTACAATATTTTGCCATTTTTAATGGATTTTATTATGGATATGTTGCATGAACAAAACCACTAAACATTACTTGTAATACACCTGCCATAAAATGAGCTTTGACATTACAGATATGAACCTTAGCTTTCAAATTTTGTCATTTGATAATAAAATTCAAACAATACATGCACTAAAACATATTTAAGGTTTCATTTAAGGTTTATCAATTTTAATTGCATATAAAATTTCCATCCGATTACAAAAGTTTAATAAACAAAATGAATGTGATGCATATTTGTCATATTTTGTCATACATACATGAAACAGGTCAGATTTCTGTATTAGTACTAATAAAGTGAATGTGTTTTAAATACACAACAACCAGCTATATATGAAGAGTTTATTTGCAAAAACAGATAACTTTCAAAAATCATGTTTTATCATTGTACATTACAATTAATCTCAGTCAAACTGCAGTTGGGTCAATTTGATATAAAATAAAAATAACTAAAAAATACAGCTAACTAACACAATAAAAACATAACATAATAAAAAAACGTGATTTTGGAGCTATCTGTTTTTGCAAATAAACTTTTCATATGAATTATTAATAAATTCTAATTATTTCAATGTCATATTTTAACTAAGAGAATATTTCTAACCATATTTTAACCATGTTCATATTTTTTAAATAAAGAAAAAAAATGCATTTTGAAAATGATTAAATAAAATAAATTAGATGCAAATAGTTCATAATAAAATACGCTATGAGTCTGAGTGCAGAAATCTGATGTTTTGTTTAGTTTGACTGACAAAGTTCATTAGTTTGTTTAAAAAAAAGTGTTATTCGAATGGACAGAAATTTTATATGAAATAAAAAATACATAAATCTAAATATGAAGAGTTCAGATGCCAGTGCCATTTGAAATGTTCTTCTAAAATGAGCATTTTTTTTTTTATCAGGCTCCAATGTTTAGGTTCAGTAATTTTACTCTAATAGCAATGTACAGCTTCTTTTTTATGCAATTAAAGTGAAATACCTGAACATCAATATAGGAGCCTGTTAAAAAAAAAAATGCTTATTTTAGAAGAACATTTCAGATGGCACTTGGAGGCTTTTGCATCTGAACCTCTCATATGTTTAAAGGAGAAGTCCACTTCCAAAATAATGTACTTACACCCTTGTCATTCAAGATGTTCATGTCTTTCTTTCTTCAGTCGTAAAAAAATTGTGTTTGGAGAAAAATCCTGAAATGTTTTCCTCATAGAACAATTTCTTTACGACTGAAGAAAGAAAAACATGAACATCTTGGATGACAAGGGGGTGACCACATTATATGTGAACTGTTGTTCTGGAAGTGGACTTCTCCTTTAAATCTCTCCATCTCAATTTCTTTTTTTTTTTTTTGAGCGTGTTGTTTTGATGCCTTTTAATGTGGTGTGACTGATTGCAGCTGTCATGAAAACAAGTTTTTATTACATCCACAGTTTATATGTTTATATTTTAACAATGAATTTGAATAGATACAATTACTTCATTAAAATATTGACGTTCATTTGGATGCATCATCACACCACACAGTCACTCCTCTCACCTCTCTGAGTCTGGTCTCCAGCTCCAGGATGCGGCTCTTCCTGGTCTGCTCCTGCTGGCTCATCTTCTCCAGATGTTCCTCCAGTTTGGCGTTCTGAGCTTCGAGTTTTCCCGCCTGCGACTCCAGGTAAAACTTCTGCTGCCGTAGCTCTGAGATCATCTCCTCCTGAGCTTTCCTGAGAAAAACACCAGCACACGCTGAGGTTTACAGATGCGATACATTATTATTTCTCAGATTGTCATGTGTCTGAGGCCTTGTTTTTCGGTAAAAGGAGTGAATTAGATTTCTCCTTCAATAAACTCATTTCAAAAGCATCATGAGAATCATTGCTGCATCTCCTGGGTGGTGTTTCTCAAAACTGCGAAATTGTTTTTGTTGGACTAAATTGCAAACATTGCCATCCCTCAGTCACCCATTAAATCTAAAACACTTGATTTATAAGTTGAACGATGCAGCAGAGATGCTCAGATTAAACATTTATTACAAGCTAAATGCTTCCCCAGATTGTCGTTAACCGATCTACAATAACAAGTATTTAAATATCTTCAGGATAAACACCTATTTATTCTAATATGACCTAAAACTACACATAACAGCAGCTGCTGACAGTTTAAACTGTAATTTAGCACAACAGTCAGTTCCGGAAGGAAAAATTCCATTAATTTTCTCGAAAGAGGAAATGATTTTCCATGATAAATTATTAAAAAACAGGCCTACTGTGAGCTATGAGATTGTTAATAGATGGTATATATTTTTGTTAAAGCCTGCAGCTTACATTGTTTACAACATATTTTTTTAAATCCACTTTTTAAGTAAGCAGAAATTGTTCCTCCGATCTGGAAACTCAAGCTGGTGTGAACTGGACCAGTTTCTGTTCTGGCATCATGTTTTGGGCCCTCACATGTTTTTCTGTGTGTAAATGCTGCTGTTGGCCGCCAGTTTATTGGCTTCGGAGAGTTCAGCGATCCGCTGCTCCAGGCTCTTCATCTTATTGTCCATGGCGTTGATGGTCTGTACAGAAAAACACACAAAAATCTAGCATCAAGATGCAGATTTACTCGTAAATGTTAGTCGCCCGTCAACGTAGGCGGAAGAGGCGGCAGGAGAGTTTGGGAAATGTTATTTGTTGCCGCTAGTGTTGCAAATTACACACTTGACTTTTAATAACAAACTTCATAAGAGCTCATGAGCTGAGTTTTAATAAAATCTCAAATCAAATCAGAAGAACTTTACGGACGCTAATGATAAACTCATAACGCAGAGTTTTATTTGCTAGCTTGAGTCACACTAGTGTTACTTGAGTATGTAAATATGCACGATATTAAACAACCCTGTGGTTTCACACCCTGAGCATGTGAGTTTGCCATCAGCCGGAACACAGAGGACGCTAATCTAGTTAGCTAAAGTCTAACAAGTTAACTGGATCAAGGGCTAAAAGGCTAGAAAATGATAAGAGTGAATCTCACAAAAACATTCTCAGGTCCCACTTTACCCTAAAATAAATAATTATGAATGATGTTATTTAAATAACCTCAATATACGAATATACTACTAACTTAAACTATAGTAAATTCAAAATCAATTACATAATTGTTTTCTAATAATGTTTTTAAATCAACACATATAAAACAATGTTTACAATGATGAACAAATACCTAACCTAAATAATATATGATTATATGAATATATAATTTTTTTCAAATGAAGAATGAGATTTGTTTTGTCATACTTGATTCTGTTGTTATTTTTCCCTTTACTATGTGTCTGACAATGTTCATTGTGGTGCTATAATGTGTTTAAATTAATACAAATTTATACAAAATTAATACAAAAAGATTTGATCAACACTTCAAACATCACTTGAAATGAATACTAAATATTTTTCAATAAAATAAGCTTTCAGTATTGAAAACGTAAAGAAAATTGAGTGACAGAGACTTGGATCTAATTTCAAATTTGGATCTAAATTCCAGGACTTTCAAGCACTACTTTTTTGATTTTCAAGGACTTCACTCAGATCGCTCCAAAGTTTTGATCTAAAGCAAAAGCTTCATAAAACCGCACCGAAGTCACAATCTGAAAACAAGAAAGACTGGCGATCCGCACTCCAAAGTTCCAATCTAAATGAAATGATTTGTGATCTGCGCTCCGAAGGTTCGATCTAAAGCAAAAAGATTCTTGAACTCGCACCAAAGTCCCAATCTGAATCAAATGAGTCACACTCCACGGACCGTAGTTTCAATCTAAAGCAAAAGATTTGCAAACTCGCACCCAAGTCCTAATCCAAATCAAGTAATTTGTGCTCTGAAGTTTCGATCTAAATCAAAAGATTCGTGAACTCACTCCGTAGTTTCGATCTAAATATTCACAAAAGCACACAGAAGTCCCAATCTGAAATGAATGACTGGCGATCCGCGTTTCAAAGCTTTGTTCTACGAAGTTTTGATCTAAAGCAAAAGATTTTCGAACCAGCTTCGAAGTTACGATCTAAATCAAATGATTCACGATCCACGCTCTGCTTCAAATTGCATGTCGTAAATCATTTGATTTGAATCATTCAGTTCGCTAAAAGATTCACAAACCTGTTCCAATCTAAACGCAATGATTCGCAATACATGATTTGAAGTCCCGATCTGAAACAAATGATTCACGATATGCTATCTGATTGGAGCGTTTTAAAATAGTGAATCATTTTGGTTTATGGTTTAACTAATTCAGAATTTCAAAAAAAACTCCATTTCACCCATCACTTCAAAATTTTAAAAGTTAATGACTCTTTCAATTTGATCTGGTTTTTGCTAGTGAATCGCCTGAAATGAATGAAGTCACAAGTTTGAATCAATCGGAGCGATTCCAGCGTAAATGACTTTAATTGCTTAGCTCGACTGTTTTCTGACATTAACTGAAATAAGCAAAAAAGGTATGATGTTTTTTTGAACTGCATTAAAAGATGTGCTTATTGACAAAATTAAACACTTATTTTACACATACATTGTCTTTAAATAATTCAAGCACTTTTCAAGTGTCTCTTCAGGAGTATTGCTATTTTCAAGATTTTTCCAAGCCTTAAATTTCAAAGAGTCAAATGAAAGTACTTCAAGCACCTTGTACAAAACCTGTAATTTGTGAAAATTAATAATTTGGTCCAAATGAATCACAAGGAGTTAAACGTCGGGGAAATAATGTCATAGTTTAAAACATGCTGATACACCAGCTTTATTTTAATGTTTTATGCAAAACATAATTTCTTATTTTTTTCTCTTTTGCTTTCGAAGTGAAATATGACCTGGACATGTTCCCGAGAGGTTACATATCATACTCACACATGTAAACCTAAACAAATTACCCACAAGGTAATTTGGTCTTGGATTGGATTCTAGTAGCTCAAAAACGACCGGATTCTGCTGAATGAACTAGTGAGTGTGTCTCTAGCAAACACAACTAAACCCTAAGATCCTCATAAACAGCCACAAACAAACACACGCTCCAGGCTATCAGGAGACAGAGTTTGATGTGAGATGAAGACGAGACACTCACAGCTTTCTGCTCACTGATGAGTTTGCATTTCTCACGCGCCTCTTCCTCGTGCTGAGCTCGTTTCTGCTCCAGACACTCTTTGTCAGCCAGGTCTGCTTTCATCTGAGCCTCCAGAACCTGCAGTGCACACAGACACAGACGTCAGGCATCTTACATGCATCTACAGAAGATAATGATGCAACAGATCAGCAGGTATATTCAGTTATGAATGCAACATCTGCAGCTGTGGAGTTTTAATATTGTGTGTGACGGAAATGACGTTTGTTTGTTTTTGGAGAAGCTTCTAACACAACAAGCTAATTAGCAGTTCATTAACTTTGATTCGATAAAAATGAGAATAAATGGATTGTTTTTGAACTACTAACTGATTTGATACTGACAGCTAATGTGAAAATTTTAATTAAGTGATGTTTTTGATGTTCAAACAGTTCCTCTTCTGCTGTGGTACAGATGTGCTTCTGTCATGTCCACCAAACAGAAACTTTAGTTGGAAAAACTCAAAATGTTTGACATGATGGTAATGACGTCAAGACCGGGACATTGATTCTTTCTTATAAAATGTGTCAAAATATCTGTACATGTAAACACCACTGGCATTAAAATTGGACTTTTTCCTTATCATTTTGATTTAAAACAGTTTATTATTTTGATTGATTTCATTGAAATCATTTATTTTCATTTTTTATATTATAACATATAACATTTTTTATTAGTACATTAATTATTAGCTTTTCATTAAACTCATAAACCCCCAGCAGTTCCTTCACAAACACCAGTTTGGGAAACCTTGACGTAATATAGCTAATGTTTAATGCACTTCATGTTGTGAATTACAAATTAAATATATTTTGTACTCCTTGTATATTTAAAAAGTTACAAGTTAGGTCAAAAGTAATCTAAAAGTAATCTAAAAGTAGTCTGATTATATTACCTAAAACGTGTAATGTAATGAATTGCGTTACTTACAATTTTTGTCATGCCAATTTGGAATCAGTAACGGATAACAACTCATAAGTAATCTACCCAGCTGAATGTAGGTAATTAAAAAAGTAGGAAAAGATCATTGAAGAAAGAATAAAATGTTTTGATTATAGATATTCTAACTTATACAGTATCATTCAGAAGTTTGGTGTCTGTGATTTCTTAACGTTTTTCAAAGAATTCTTTTCTGCTCATCAAGACTGCATTAATTTGATCGAAAATACTATAAAAACTGTTAAATATTTTTTACAATCTAAAATAGCTGCTTCTATGTGAAAACCTATTAAAATTTAATTTATTTCTGTAATCAAACCTGAATTTTCAGCATCATTACTCTAGTCTTCAGTGTCACATGATCCTTCAGAAATCATTATACTAATATGCTGATTTCTGATTATCATCAATGTTATCAAATTATCAAACCGTGACACATTTTATTTTTCAGGGTTCACAGATGAATAAAAAGTTCAACAGAACAGTATTTATTTAAAATAGAAATATTTTGTAAAATTACGAATGTCTTTATCGACACTTTTGATCAATTTAATGCATCCTTGATGAATAGAAGCATTCTTATTATTAAAGTGTCAAAATTAAGTTTTAAAATATAATAATTTATTTAGGAGACAGAAAAGCTCCCTTAATTTTTGGAATCCTATTTTAATGGTTTAATAAATTAAAAAAAAAATATTCAGTAAGCGTCTCTAATTAATACATTTTAAAAATTAATAGATAAAATATAGCAATATTATTTATTTAGTTTTCTAAAATACTGTGTTGTGCTTACATTTTTCTGGTAAATGTTCCTTACAAAAATCATGTTTTAATAATTTTATTAGTAGTACTAGTACTATCATTGCATTAAGTACTTTTTCTGTCACAATTTCTTCAACTTAAACCAAACTTTTATTTCAACAGGTTTCTGTGAAGACCTATAAGTTTCTGTTTGTATATGATATGTGACCCTGGAGCAAAAAACCAGTCATAAGTAGCACGGGTATATTTGTAGCAATAGCCAACAATACACTGTATACATGGGTCAAAATGATCGATTTTTGTTTTATTCCAAAAATCATTAGGATATTAAGCAAAGATGAAGATATTTTGTAAATTTCCTTCCGTAAATATATCAAAACTTAATTTTTGATTAGTAATATGCATCGGTAAGAACTTCATTTAAACAAAATAGTAATGACTCAAGTATTTATCTTACGCATTACAGAATGATGCATGAAATAGTCAACAGTTTGACTTAAATAAATAAATGAAGTTACATTTATTGAAAATAATTTACTTAAATAGAAATCATAAATCTCATTCACCCAAAAAACCACAATCAATAGTCACTGACCCAAAAATGTCAAACAGTAAAACAAAGTCTTTCATTAACTGGTCATTTACACATATTATTGTCTGTGCTCAACTCTACCTTGATTTTGTCCTCGTAAAGTCGCTCTTTCTGTACCAGGTGGGCTTCCATCCTCTGTGCTGTAGCCTGAGTCTCCCTCAAGTTTTCCTCAAGCTCCTAAACACACACATACACACACACACCATCAGGTAACACGTAGATCCGAACACTTCCCAGCAGTAAAAACAAATCAACAGGTGAAATGAAGAAGAGAACTTGCTTTGAGAAGTTGTGTGCTGCTCGATGGGACGGCATGAAGGTGTGTGTGTTCCTCACTGAGCGGTGCAGAGGTGTGTGTGTGTGGCAACAGATGGGACATCCTGTTAGTGTGTGTGTGTGTTTGTTCTGTCATATGCTAATCTGTAGGAAACCGAGAAGAAGGATGACGGTGCAGAGACAGACGTGAAGAGAGACCTAAGTGTGTGTGTGGGTTACAAGTCAGCTGGTTAAGGAGGCGTGTTAGTGGTTTAATCTTTGCTAGTCTGATCCGTCTCTCTCACCAGTATCTTCTCAGCCATCTGTTGAATCTGTTGGGATTTGGTCTGGATGTCATCCTTCAGTTTATTCTCTCGACGCTCCACCATCTCCAGACGCTTCACCTGGTTTTCCAAAGTCTTTCTGCCCTCCTGAACATAAGAGAGAAATTAAGAAAGTAGAGATTTAATAATTAATTACAGGTTCATTCCTCCTGAAGTAACCTGAGCTTCAGATGATGTTTGCATTGTGACATTTTCATGACAATTTAACACCCAAATTGTCATTACTCTAATTCAAACATCAAAGTAAAATACATCATGGTTGTAATTGCTGTACTATATACACTACTGCATAGTTTGGGTTCAGCAAGATTATTTTTAGAAATTAATACTTTTATTCTGCAAGGATGCATTAAATAGATCATGTGACTAAAGACTGGAGTAACAATGCTGAAAATTCATGTTTGATCACAGCAATAAACTACATTTTAACAGTTATTTACACAGAAACAGTTATTTTAATATTTTATCATTTTTTACTGTATTTTTTTTTTATTTGTGTTTGATCACAGCAATAAATTACATTTTAAGAAATATTCACATAGAAACAGTTATTTTAAATTGTAAAAAAAATATTATAAATAAATTTTTATTGTATTTTTGATTTTTCAAAATTCAGGTTTGATTGCAGCAAAAAATTACATTTTAACAGATATTCACATAGAAACAGTTATTTTAAATTGTAATAATATTTTACTATTTTTACTGTATTTTTAATTTCAAATTTTTTAATATTTGAATTTTTTAAATTCAAGTTTGATCGAAGCAAATTAAATTTGAACACTTATTTACACAGAAACAGTAATATTTTATCATGTTTATTGTGTTTGTAATTTTTTTAAATTGTGTTTGATATTCACATAGAAACAGTTATTTTAAATTGTAATAATATTTTACTATTTACTGTATTTTAACAGATATTCACATAGAAACTATAGTCATTTTAAATTGTAATTTTTTTTTTATTTTTTTTTTTACAATTTTTACTGTATTTTTGATTAAATTAATGCAGACTTAATGAGCAGAAAAGACTGCTCAAAAAAGCCAACCCCAAACCTCTGACCAGCAGTGTCTGCTTATTTAAATTAAAAGAATATTACAGTATATTACAATATAATAAAATACTGTATTAAAGTAATGAGATCTAATAAGAATTATTACTGAGAATTATGACAATTATTAAAAAAATTAATGAAAAGCAAAACATTGAGTTGTATTACAGTAATTAAACATTTCACGCATTTAAGGAGGTTCCAAAAACGTTATTTTCATTATGCAAAATTTGCACAACGCACATTATCTGTCTGTATCATGTGTTTGAGTGAAAATCAGACATTGTAAACTGATATCAGTGACCCGTCATACCTCAGTCTCTCGCAGACGTCTGCGCAGCGTGTCGCTGGGGTCAGATTTGTTGCGCAGTCGCTCCAGTTCTCGCTCCAGACGCTCTTTGGCCTGACGGATGTTCTGCAGCAGCTCCGTAGCCTCTGTGCTCGCCTTCACCGCCTGCAGGGTCAAAGGTCAAACACATGCAGAGCTCGTTAATATGAATCCATTATAGACATTACTCATGTAACACTTAGTTTTAGTTCAAGATGTCCATCTGTGACCTTTAGAACCTTTAAAGTTAAACAGCAAAAGATTAAAATTCAATGCAGATGCTTGTGTTCTTGTGACCTCTCTGTGAGGATAAGGGTTGTTCTTAGTCCTTGTTTGATTAAACACAACAACGGTCCGTATAGCAGAATTAAACACAGCACCTTTGAGAGTTTATCCTGCAGCTCCTGGATCTTCAGCTGCTGCTCTGCGTTTGTCTGGAACACAGAAGCTCATAAAGTCACTCTTATTTCACACACTGTGACGATCAAAGCAGACGACTGTGTAATTAGAGGAAATTAAAATGTCAGCGCAGGTGAAATCAATGACAAAGCAATGTTTCAAAGAGACGTTTAGCACCTGGACAGCACAGAAAATGTAAAAATGATCGCAGTGTAGTGCATTTAAACTAGTGATCTGTAATTTATCACTGACTGTATTTGGTACAACTGTTATTTATCTATTTATTTATTGCATCAGTCAGACCAGGATGATATTGGAAAATAAAGCATCAAATAACGAAAAAGGACTTTTTGGGGTTTTGTATTTGGGTTTGATCACCGCAATAAATTATATTGACGTAGAAACGGTTATTTTAAGTTGTAATAATATTTACAATTTATACTGTATTTTTAATTTTTGAAAATTCTGGTTTGGTCGCAGGAATAAATTACATTTTAACAGATATTTACTTAGAAACAGTTATTTTAAATTATAAAAATGTTTTACAATTTTTTACTGTATTTTTGAAAATTGTGGTTTGATCACAGCAATAAATTACATTTTAACAGATATTCCCACAAAAACAATTTTAAATTGTAATAATATTTTACAATTTATACTGTATTTTAAATTTTTTGAAAATTCTGGTTTGATCGCAGGAATAAATTACATTTTAACAGATATTTACTTAGAAACAGTTATTTTAAATTATAAAAATGTTTTACAATTTTTTTACTGTATTTTTGAAAATTCTGGTTTGATCGCAGCAATAAATTACATTTTAACAGATATTCACAAAGAAACAGTTATTTTAAATTGTAAAAATATTTTAACATTTTTTACTGTATTTTTACTTTTTGAAAAGTCTGGTTTGATCACAGCAAAAAATTACAATTTAGCACTTTCACATAGAAAGTTATTTTAAATTGTAAAAAAATATTCTACAATATTTACTGTATTTTAAATTTGTAAAAATTTGGGTTTGATCGCAGCAATAAATTATATTTTAACAGATATTTCTACAAATAAGTGGTATCTTTGAAAAATATATTTAGTAATTTGAAGTATCAGCTCCATTTTAATGCACAATATAAAATAAAATAAAAATAAAAGTCAATGTTTTATCAGTGCATCCTATCTGAGACGTTTTGCAGTAAATAAGAGCAGAATCTTAATGTCGAAATGAAAAAGTTAACCATTTAGTCATTTTAGATAGTTTTAGTCAACCATCATGTTATTTGTGAACTACTACAGTATCAGCTCTAGTTAAATCATCACGTACATTTTCAAAAGGGCAATTCTACAAATGTGGTGGCTTTGAATAGCAAAAGCAAATTATCCATAAAACATGGCGCTTGAGTGTCTAGTTTTAATAGATGAGCTTCTCACATTTTATAAAAACATTTATTCATGAAGAAGTGTCCTCTCAGAATGAAACTACTTGACTGGAAAGAGATTTCACAGCATGAAGAGTGCAGCGAGCATCATTGAGGATGATTGACACCCACATCACACGCACACACACACACACACACACACACACACATATATATATATGAAAAAAAGGGCTTTTACTCACTATCAAAATTTGCATGACTTTGAGATTTGATTATTTTCTGTGGCAGGCCTGATATTTCCTAGTTTTGCATCACTTTGGGAGCTGTGCTGGTTTATTAATAATAATAATTGAGCACCTGTATGATCTTACAGCGACGGCTCTCGTGGGATCTATTTGAGCTCTCAGTCAGAGATAAAAGAGCCCAAAGGGACGTCCCGTCCATCCCAGAGAAGAGGGCGTTTAGCGTGGTTTGAGTCTAGCGTATGATCTGATGACGGATGAATTATTGAGACCGTGTGGTCCACCGGCCTGCTCAATTATTCATTTGGAGGGACACAAACAGATTTCAAATGAATTTCAGTCACTGCGTGTTTGACTGAGCGAAGACGGTGATTTGTACCTTCTCGAGTTTAGAGAGCAGCTCCTCCACCTCCGCTTTGCCCTGCTCCTTCGCCTGAACACAATACACAACACAACACTCAAAAATCACATGACAGGATCTTAAAGAACAATCCCTCACACACACATCAGAGTGAGCAGAGCTGGAATACAGACAGGGAAGAAGCTCAAATATAAAGGTTCAAATGTTTGATCACTGCATTATTTGCAGACTTACATTCGTGTTATTTTACAGTTTTCATCATTCCACTATTATTCTAATATGTGGAAGCTAGTCAGTATGAAGAACGAGCAGATGTGTGCGAACCTTTGACTGGTTGTGTAGAGATAATTGTGGTTGTGATTGTTCTAGATACTGCCATTGTTCTTGGACACTGACTGAACACACACACACACCTTCTGGATCCTCTGCTGGTATTCGGCCGCTTTCCTCTTGAGCTCTTCGCTGGTCTGCCGTGACTCTCGCAGCTCGGTCTCGTACAGGTCGCTGCGGCGCCGGGCGGCAGAAAGGTCCTCCTCCAGCTGTCTGATGGTCACCTGCATCTCCTCCAGCTGAGCGTGATACTCCTGAACACAAAGTTCAGTGCGTCACCACACACATACACAACAGAAAACTCCAAAACACGGCAAACATGAAGTCATATCCACTAAATGCATGTTCATAGAAACTGAATTACAAAGAAAGCATGTTTATGTCGATGTCACAGCTTGCAAGACGATCACTATACAAAAGCTTTGTGTGCTCGTGACTCTTTAGCTCTTGTGCCTCCGTATCTGTCTTTTATAAATCTGCTAAAGACTCTTAGCGACATAAAGGATGCAATATTACTCTATAGGTACTCAAGATTAACATGAGACTAGGAGAAACATGAGATTAGCAGTGTTTTGTCCTCTTGAAAGTTTTATTAAAATACTTCATTTTATTATTTACTTTTGTGTTTATTTTCAGCTATTTTTATTTTTTTTTTAAATTTTTAGTAATTTAAAAATATATATATTTAATTTATTATTTTTTAAATAATGTATTATTTAATTTCATTATTTTAAACGTTTTTTAGTTACTTACTAACATACACAAAACATTTTCAAAAATTTTCATCTAATATTTATATTTAATTTAATTTCAGCTTAATTTATAAAAGTTTTAGCAATAATAAACCTAGTTATAAGCAGTGTTGTTTTATTATTATTTATATATTATTATCATTTATATAAAAATAACCAATTAACTTTTTCCATATTTCAGTTCATTTAATTTTTTTTCCATCTAATATTTATATTATATTAGGGCTGTCAAACGATTAATCGCATACAAAATAAAAGTTTGCGTTTGCCTAATACTTGTGTGTGTACTGTGTGTAATTATTATGCATATATAAATACACACAAATTAATGTATATAATTAAGAGAAATACGTTATTTATGTACAAAATATTTTTGTTTATATATAATATATGTTATAAAAAATGATAATAAAAACATATACTTGTAAATATTTCTTGAATACATACATAAATGTGTTTGTATTTATATATACATAATTACACAGTACACACACACATATTAGGCAAACTCAGACTTTTATTTTGTATGCGATTAATCACGATTATATATTTATTTCAATTGTAACAGATTTGCTAATGCATTATTAAAAACACGTTGTGTTTGCTAACATTAATTAATGCACTGAACATTGAACAATTAACAACTGTATTTTAATTAACTAACATCAACAAAGAATAATAAATACTGCAATAAATGTATTTTTCATTGTTCGTTCATGTTGGTTAATACATAAATTAATGTTAGCAAATGACACCTTATTGTAAAGTGTTACTGTTTGAATTCACAAAACATTTATAATAGTTTTAGGTAATATTATAATCAGTGATATTTTATTTTTATTTACATACTGGCATAGTTTTCAGCCATTAATTACCTTTTAGTTTAATATTTTAAGTTCATTTTAATTTTTAGTAATTTTATTATTAACATTTATGAAATTTTCTTAGAATTTGTTACATTTATAATATTTCATTTTATTTGTTTAAACTTATTTAAGTTACTTCTCTACATTTCTATTCTTTTCTAAGTTTTACAATTTTAAAATGTTTTCTTAATTTCAGCTTTATTTCAATAACATTTTTTTATATCCGCATGCATCCACGTGCATTTCTGCTCTGCTAAAGCTCCGCTGTTCCTGTGAAATGACCCGCTGACAGCAGCCGGACGGGTTAATGAGGGTTTGAGCGAGTAAGATGCATTAAGGAATGAAACGAGCGGCTTCAGAGAGTGACTGAAATATAATGTGAATGATTACTGGCTGAGATTCTCTCTGAAGCCGGCGGGTCTTACGAGGTTAATTGTTCTGAGTTTAGAGGTCTGAGAGAAACACGCACGCAAACGAACTGAACGCACTCTCACAAGCTCTTCGCGTCACTTCAGTTCAGCCATAGACAGCATCTCAGCTTGGACCCATCGAGGAAACATTGAAGAGACAAATTATGCTTTAGTTGCCAAATTACAGGATTTTGCTTGTTATAGATGTTTTTCCAGAGACAAAATCACACTCTGAAGATCCATCATCAAGTCATTTAAAGCTGCTGTAAGTGAACCTTAATGCAAAATATCACTATTAAATGACAGACTTTAATGAATCATGTGTCCATAAAATATCTCTGTAACAGCACTAGAGTCTGGATAATGCATTAAACAATGAAACTGCATGTAATTATTTAAACTACTGAAAACTGAATTGCAATTGGATTATAGTTTTATCATTAAAGTAATAAAGGTAATGCGATGCATATTTTTCAGACACACATAAATGAAACCACTAAGAAAAAGGTCACATTTCTGCACTCAAACACTCATGACATAGATTATTATTAACCAAATTTGTTATTAACTATTAATCTGTTTGGTTTTATTTAAATAATCCATGCAACTATTGCATTTCTGCAATTTTTTATTACATCTGTGATCATTTCAGTCACTTATTTTAGAGATGCATCTATCTAAACGAGATGTTTCAGCAAAATAACTTAAGCTTTTTAAAGATGCAGCCCTTATTGTGTGTGTGTGTGTGCGTGTCAGAGACCAGCGTGAAAGGACTGATTGTTAGAGAAGATCTGGAGATTGAATCGGGCTCATATTGATTGCAGGAGACTGACAGTGAAGGCTGTGTTGTGGATCAGATCTGCTGAGACGTCAACCAGTAAGACACTTAATTACTTCAACGAAACAAGAACAAAACGTCTAGCATGCTAATAAACACTCACATACAACACGGGCCTTTTAGTAATCGCAGTTATCATCAAGCAAACACCATTCATTGTTCTTCAAACATGCAAGAAATCTAGTTTTGTACAGATATCTTCAAAAACAACACGTCTAAACTTTAGCAGAGAACAAAACACATAAGAAACAGCTATTTTAGATTGGAACAGTATTTTGTACAGTATTTTTGATCAAATAAATGCAGCCTTGGTGAGAAGAGACTATTTTTTTTTTAAAGCATTAAGAAATCTTACCAACACTAAACAACAAAACAGCAAATCAGCATATTACAATGACTTCTGAAGGATCATGCGATACTGAAGACTGGAGTAATGATGCTGAAAATTCAGCATTGATCATAGAAATAAATTATATTTCTACAAATATTCTCATATAAAACAGCTGTTTTAAATTATAATAATATTTAGCAATTTTACTGTATTTTAATCAAATAAATGTAGCTTTGGTGAACAGAAGAGACTTCTTTCATAAAATCTTTGGCAATATAGATTGCAGGAAACAGACTGTAAACACTGCACCCAAAACAAAGATCTCTTTCAATCTAATGGCTCCGTTTGCTCCCGTTCTTCTCTCTAAATCTTGACAAAGCCGTTCTCAGATCGCAACATGCTCGGGGTTTAAAAACGAGCTCGACACAGGTTTGCCAGCACAGGATTATCCACTAATTCTTGTTTCTAGTTCAGTGAGTGAAATATTATTCCCCATAACGCCTTGAGCTCATGTTCATGCACACATACACAGAACCAACATAACTCAAACAGCATCATGTTTGCCTGAAGATCTGCACTTCTGAGCTGCTTCCATCAATAAATGATCAGACTAATCTAACTTATAATAAAACCCACTTTGACTTAAACCATTGCTTACTAGCTGTTACATTACTAGCCTGTATATTCTGAAAATAAGCACTCAAATCTTCTTTGTTTTGGTCTTTAATGAGATGTATGATTTTATTAATGTTCTTTATGTGATGGAAGAAATGCGTACAGCTTTAATAAAGAGATTTTACATCACTGTTTCACCAATGGATCCTCTGTAGTGAATGGGTGCCGTCAGAATGAGAGTCCAAACAGCTGATAAAAACACAAGTAATTCACACCACTCCAGTCCATCAGTTGATATCTTGAGAAGACAAAAGTCCATGATCTATAATAACGCTTCCTCCAGTGAATCAGGAGAGAAATCTGCACAGATCAAGCACTGTTTACAAGCCAAAACAGCTCTAAACAAATATGTGGCTGGATTATCTCATAATTTAGTAACAAATGTCTTGATGATGGATTTGTTTCAGCTTTTGTCTTCTCAAGATGTTAACTGATGGACTGGAGTGGTGTGGATTACTTGTGGATTATTGTTATGTTTTTATCAGCTGTTTGGACACTCATTCTGACGGCACCCATTCACTGCAGAGGATCCACTGGTCAGCAAGAGATGGAATGATACATTTCTACGAATCAGATGAAGAAACAAACTCATCTATATCTTGGATGACCCGATGGTGAGCACATTTGAGTGTGCAGTGAATGGGTGCCGTCAGATTAAGAGTCCAAACAGCTAATAAAAACATCACAATAATTCACAAGTAATCCACACCACTCCAGTCCATCAGTTAACATCTAAAGTCCAGAGATGGACTTTTACACTGGAAGAAGCATTATTATGGATTATGGAGTTGTATTTTAGTTAAATTTGTCTCAAGATGTTAACTGATGGATTGAAGTGGTGTGGATTACTTGTAGATTATTGCGATGTTTTTATCAGCCGTTTGGACTCTCATTCTGACGGCACCCATTCACTACAGAGGATCCACTGGTGAGCAATGATCTGGTTGGTTTTCTTCACGTCTTTAAACAAATTAAAAATATACTGCAGAAAAGTGAGCGGTTATAGCTCACGTACTCTGAAGTCACGATCAGTTTGCAGCGATGCTGAATAAGACGCTGGTGCTTCACATTAGTGTTACGCTTAAAATTACCCTCCATTATAATCCTGCACAACGACCCAAAGATAATAAACAATTACAGCTGTTTCCATGGAAACAATGCGTCCAATGAGCATCTCCTGCTCTCTTCTCACAAAAGACAGTCAACGATTCACCCTCCTCATAAAAGACAGAATCAAAGCAGCTCTGAGTGACGATCTTCAGATGACGTGTTCGTAGAGACGAGCTCTGACTAATGTAGTTAACTAAAGCCAGACTAGTGACATGACAACTAATAAACAAAAGTGAGTTACTGTAAAATAACTTAACCCAAGTACAATGCGTTTCGGAACCAAAATGCTTTATGGTCCTGGAATAAAATTCCAGATTTTAGGATAATATTTATGTGAGCCTGGTTATTATCAACCCATCATTTTAGCTTAGTTGATGGACTAATGGTTAAGACAGGCAGAAATCTTTTTCCAAGACCAACATCCTACACTGTAACACGTATGTTTGTGTAACACAGTCACTGACAGGACATTATACTGAACAAACGACTACACGCGTAAAGGAAAACCACCAATAAACCTGGAAACCGAGGAAAAAGCAACACAATTTGCTTGTGGAGAAACTTAATGATGCGTGATGATTAGCGATTATCCGGCGTTTAGACGAGCCTCCTCAGCCTGGCCTCAATTACGGGATACAGTTCTGCAAATGAACGGCTAATAAAGTCGAGCTAATGAAGGTGCTGCAGGACGCCATCAGATTGACAACTGACACAAACTTCATTTAATCATGAGCGTGTGCGCCCATGTGCTTATTCAATATTTATTGATGAATAGCAAAAAATGTATATATTCCCAAATATCAGTATCTACATTTAAGTGTGTACTGTGCATGACCCAAATTTAATGCTGATTTGCCGCTCAAGAAACATTTCTGATTAATATCAAGGTTGAAAACGGTTGTGCTGCCCAATATTTTTGATACATTATGATTTAAAAGCTCTAAAGACATTTATGTTACAAAAAAATTCTATTTAAAATAAATGCTGTTCTTTTGAGCTTTCCATTCATCGGTGAATCCTGAAAAATAAAATGTATGACGGTTTCCACAAAAATCTTGTTTTCTACATTGCTAATAATCAGAAATGTTTGTTGAGCAGCAAATCAGCATATTAGAATGATTTCTAAAAGATCATGTGACACTAAAGACTGGAGTAATGATGCTGAAAATTCAGCTTTGGTCACAACTAATAATTACATTTTAACATAGATTTACATAGAAATAAGGCTGTCTGAAATTATAATAATGATTAAGCATTTTACAGTGTTTTTGATCAAATAAATGCAGCCTTAGTGAGCAGATTAGACTTCTTTAAAAACATTAAAAATCGAGACAAAAGTTTTCCCTCAATAAACTGCTAATTTGCTGCTTATTAGTAGTAAGTAAGGTAGTTGTAGTAGGTGTGTTTGTGTGTTGGTTGGGATAAGTGATCTAGAATATGATCATGCATTTATATGTGCTTTATAAGTAGGACTGGGTACCATTCACATTTAATTCGGTACAATACCACTATCGGTACTTAAAATTTGGTACCGGTACCCAACAGTACCTTTTTCCGGTACTTTACTCTGTGTAATACAAAAAACATTTATTTCAGTAAAAAAAAATAAGTCCAAAACTCTTAATTTCAACATTGTGAACAACAGGGCTCTAAAATGTTTTTCTTTTCTTTTTTTTCTTCCAGAAATTCTTGTGTTTTAATTTTTCTGATATTCAAATGAAGGCATTAAACATTTATTTTTAATTAAATAAAAGCTAAATTAAATTGTGTGTTCATAATAATAATAATAATAATAATAATAATA
>JAHKKF010494450.1:0-15753 GCA_019740295.1 Labeo calbasu | reverse complement strand
TCTGCCAGATGTTTGTACACAGCAGACGCTTTCCAGATCAAGAGATCTTTAACAGACATCTTGCAGACGTACGTGTGCTGTCTGGGTACAGCCTCAATAGACCTTATTCAGTGAGAATGGCATGTTTAATTTGACGCAAACGAAAATGAGACTCCAAGATAAATGTATATTCAAAACCTGAAACACAGTTTCCCAGTTTTGTTGGAAGATATATTTTCAGCGACTAAATTCGTAAAACCATTCTTACTTAAGTTGTCAGATTTAATGGCTTTTGAACAAACTGCTTCCATCCTTCACAGCCTTGTTGTCGTCGCCATCAAATGAAGTATGCCATCTACCCTGACTAAGGTCTATTGTTTCGCTCTTTAATCTATCGTTTGCGCCGTTACTCACTTAACATAATTCTCTAACACGTCTCCAGAAGAGAGTAGAGAGGCCGTTATGTTTATTCATGTTGACACGGCTATTCATTATCAACACTCCTATGCATGAATAACAGTAGCATTAAGATCAATCAGGCTCATGAATATTCCTCACCATTAAAAGTGTTGTGAAGTCATTCGCCAATGGTGTAATTAATCGGAGTGGCAGAAAGTTTGACGCGCGCACTTACGATACATCGTCTGTTTGATATATTCACCTGTCTGTCATGATGAGTAAGATAAATGTCTGATAATTAAATTAATGTTCATTGCTTCATCTTTTTGTTTTTTCATTAACGCTTTTCTGTCTGTATTCAAATCACGCCTAATGGTAATGACAGCAGTAACAGGAAAATTGACATGCGAGATATGCATATTCGTAAGACTAATGACATGCGAATGAAGCCTTGGTTTGTGTCTCTGTCCCCTATTTGCCTTTTTAAGGTTTTCGAAACGTCAGAGTTTGCGTCTCACCCGCTTTTCTCAGTGGCTCAGGGAGGGCTGGATCTGCAACAAGTGAGTATGATTTGTCCACGACGGATAATATAGGGAGCCATGCTTCCCACTCTTTCTTTATTTGCCTCTTTCGCCCCTGCATGGAGATGGGAATTCTGTTCCCCTCTGTCATTCCTCTTGCCGCATGTTGCAGCCAGTGTCCTCCCCACTTGAGCAAGGGAGCGAGACTATACAGCAATTACTGTTTTTAGACATGAGATTGTTTTTCCACTTGACGTTACATTCAGGCATGGCTTTACCCTCGACCCACTGCAATTGTATTGATTTTTGCTGAGAATTGAGTTTTGACTTGATTTTGTAAATTTGTGATAACTTTACATTTTAACTCCAAAACACTTACTTTTGTACAATTTCATGTAGCTCTTAGACATACAAATATGAGCTCAAAAAAAAAATGGATGCATGGATGCATCCATACTTGGTGTAAGGAACTGACCAAAATGTAAGTTGATTTTTTTTATCTTACTCTCTTGAGTTTGTACATTTATGTAAACTCTACAGGGTGTCCCCCAAGGCTCTGTCTTTGGCCCTATTTACAAAATTAAAGGGTTAGTAATAAAGAAATTTTTATTCCAAAACACTTACTTTTTTACATTTTCAGGTAGCACTTAGACATACAAATATAGGCTCAAAAAAGTTATCTTGCTTTCTTGACTTGAGTTTGTAAATTTTTGTAAACTTTACAGGTATTAAATATAGGGTGTCCCACAAGGCTACATCTTTGGCCTTGTTATATTTACAAAATCAAGATTTAGTAATAAAGAAATTTTACCCCAAAGCATTTACTTTTCTATTACTATTATACTATTATGAGCTCAAAAGAGTAAAACAAAAATGAAGTTGATTTTTCATCTTACTCTCTTGACTTCATTTTGAATTTTTTTGTAAACTTTATAGGTATTAAATATAAAGTGTCCCCCAAGGCAGTGTCATTGATCCTATTATATTTACAAAATTAAATGTTTAGTAATAAAGAAATTTGTATGTAGCTTTCATGTAGCTCTTATACATTCAATTATGGGCTCAACAACAACAAAAATAAATAAATAAAAACATAACATTACAAAATGTATGCATCCATACTATGTGTGAGGAACTCACCAAAATTTAAGTAGATTTTTCATCTTACTCTCTTGACTTGATTTTCCAAACTTGTGTAAACTTTACAGGTATTGAATATAGGGTGTCCCTCAAGGCTGTGTTTTTGGCCCTACTATATTTACAAAAACAATATTTAGTAATAAAGACATTTTTACACCAAAAAACTTATTTTTCTACATTTGTATGTAGCTCTTATACATGCAATTATGAGCTCCAAAAAAACAGTACAACAAAATTGTGCACCATATTACAAAATTTATGAATCCATTCTTGTGTGAGGAACCGACCAAAATTGAAGTTGATTTTTACTCTCTTGTCTTGATTTTTCACATTTTTGTAAACTTTACAGGTATTTAATATAGGGTGTCCCCCCAAGGCTGTGTCTTCGGTCCTATTATATTTACAAAATTAAAGATTTAGTAATAAAGAAAATGTTACCCCAAGAAAATTACTTTTCTACGCTTTCATGTAGCTCTAAAACAAAATTATGCGTTTAAAAAATGTTGCACAATATTGCTAAATTTATGCATCCATACTTTGTGTGAGGAACTGACCAAAACTGAAGTTGATTTTTCATCTTACTCTCTTGACTTGATTTTGTAAATTTGTGTAAACTCTACAGGTATTAATTTTAGGGTGTTCCCCAAGGCTGTGTCTTTGGTCCTATTATATTTACAGAATTAAAGATTTAGTATATATTACGCCAACACACTGTTTTTCTACATTTTATGTAGCTCTTATACATACAAGTATGTGCTTTACAAAGTAGCAAAAAAAAAAAAACTAATACAATTATGAACTTAAATAAAGACGTAAAACAAAATTGTGCACCATATTACAAAATTTATGCATCCATACTTTGTGTGAGGAACTGGCCAAAATGTAAGTTGATTTTTCATCTCATTCTCTTGACCTGATTTTGTAAATATGTGTGAACATTACAGGTATCCCCCAAGGCTTTGGTCTTGGTCCTATTACATTTACAAAAATAAAGATTTAGCAATAAATACATTTTTACCCCAAGACACTTACTTTTGTACGTTTTCATGTAGCATATAATTATGAGCTAAAAAAGTATGCATCCATCCGAAGTGTGAGGAACTGACCAAAATTTAAGTTGATTTTTCATCTTACTCTCTTGACTTGATTTTGTAAATCTGTGTAAAATTTACAGATATTAAGTATAGGGTGTCCCTAAGTGTAGGCTGTGTCTTCGGCCCTATAATATTTACAAAAATAAAGATCTAGTAATAAAGAAGAAGTGTGAGGAACTGACCACAATTTAAGTTGATTTTTCATATCACTCTCTTTGCAAACAACTTAGCTTTTGATATATAATTTACAGAGCGCGAAAAAAAAAAAGTATCACACTCTTCTCTAACAGTATGAGGTGCTTATCACTGACGTTTGTGTGAGAAACATTAATTCTGGATATTTTAGTTACAAGATACTCTGCTGCTTTGAGAAGTTCATTTAAGGATACTATGATGGTGCGAATGACTGATAATCTCTCGACTTAATGTTCAGGTCTTCCGGGCAGACTGTTATCAGGGTATATGTGCAAGTTTTACTATGAAGATTAACAGGAACAGATGATAGCATCACCCATCCCCCATTCCCAAGTCAGCAGTTAAACTCAGTGGTAAAGAATGTTTATCATGACCTAGAGACACTTAATATCAAGGTCAAGACTGTTAAGTGTGCTTTAAAGGAATATTTCCTCAAAAAAGTTACATTTACAAACCTGTATGTTTTCTTTGGTAAAACCCAGTTCCTCGTACAAAATTACTGCATGACTTTAGATGCAAATAAATAGACTAAATTTATGGTCTTTTTTTTTTTGGAGATTGACATTCCCTGGTCACTGCCTGCTTTGCGCTGTATGGAAAACAACCGCATGAATATTACTGTTTTGAGAGTGAATTAATGCTGACAGAATTTTCATTTTGGGGTGAACTGTTCCTTTAAGTGTCAGCCGCCTCTGACTAATGCTGATGTGAAGGCTAAAAAGGGGAACCATGTGACCTTCCAATACACACACTCTACCTCGAGAGCTGTAAGGACGAGGTGTCAGGCCCGAGCGCTGACATTCTCTTAAACGAGCGGAGATAAATGCTGTCTGCCAGGAGACAGGGGACTGACAACATCACCACGGCTCTCGCTAATGAAGGCACCACGTATGTGTGTGTGTGCATAAGGATTACGCAGCGTTAAGTGGCTCAGCCAGGCGATTAATGCTTTTCTACATTATTTACGACCGTTTTAAGCTCGGAGAACAGGAAGGAAAGGAATAATAAGAAAATGCCTGAAATGACGGAAGCCCCGCCTCGTTTTTTCTACCTTAAGTCCATACCCAGTAGACACACGCCTTTGAAATCAAGAAATAGTTCACCCAAATGAATTTTGCTCATTTCGATCCTAACATTTTTTAAGGGGGCTATTGCATGCAAAAATGGAGGCAGATGAATGCGAGTTTGCATGTGCGGTCCTGCATATAGTTGAGGTCAAAAGTTTACATACACCTGGCAGAATCTGCAAAATGTTAATTATTTTACCAAAATACAAAATGCATATTATTTTTTATTTAGTACTGACCTATTTCACATAAAAGATGAGAGCAAATAATAGATTAATTTTAAAAAATAACACCGTTCAAAAGTTTTCATACACTTGATTCTTAATACAGTGTGTTGTATTACCGCTGTTTTTTGTTTAGTGGTAGTTGTTCATGAGTCCCTTGTTTGTCCTGAACAGTTAAACTGCCTGCTGTTCTTCAGAAAAATCCTTCAGGTCCCACAAATTCTTTAGTTTTTCAGCATTTTTGTATATTTGAACCCTTTGCAACAATGACTGTATGATTTTGAGATCCATCTTTTCACACTGAAAACAACTGAGGGATTCATATGCAACTATTACAGAAGGTTTAAACACTCATTGATGCTCCAGAAGGAAAAACGATGCATTAAGAGCACTTTTGAACAGAATGAAGATGTGTACATTTGTCTTATATTTGCATAAATATCTTTTTTTTCATTTAGTACTGTCCTTCATAAGATACAGAAGATATTTACATGTTTCCCAGAAGACAAAATAAGTTACATTTACCTTGATCTTCAAATTTCAAAAGTATTCACCCCCAGATCTTAATGCTTCGTGTTACCTTCTGAAGCATTAGAGAGTGTTTGAACCTTCTGTAATAGTTGCATATGAGTCCCTCAGTTGTCCTGAGTGTGAAAAGATAGATCTCATAATTATACAGTCAGGGTTCAAATACACAAAAATGCTGAAAAACTAAAGAATTTGTGGGACAAGGATTTTTATGAAGAACAGCAGGCAGTTTAACTGTTCAGGACAAACAAGGGAGGCATGAACAACTACAACTAAACAAACACAGCTGTGGATCATTCAGGGAACAACACAGTATTAAGAATCAAGTGTATGTAAACTTGAACAGGGTTATTTTTATAAATTCAACTATTATTTTCTCTTGTGGACTATATGTAATCATCTATGTGAAATACCTTATTCTGGTCAGTTTTAAATAAAAAATAACATGCATTTTACATGATCTCTCTTATTTTGGTAAAATAATTAACATTTTGTAGATTCTGTAAACTTTTGACTTCAAGTCATTTTTTTTTTATTTAAACATCACCAGGTCAAAATGTCCTACTGTGAATATGCATTTAGAAAGCAGATATAGTGAAGTTTAATTTCATGTCGACTTTAATCTTCTCCTTGGCTTTCAAATCCCATCTGCATTCAAATGACACGTGCGTTGTCAGGTTTGAACTTAACTTGCAGTATTTCCTCACACAAAGCTGTTGTATTATAGTAGTGCACGTCTTAGTTTGTGATTCTGTCCTTTTCTGAGCTTGACCTTCTAGTTTGCAAACCCCATGGAAGCAAGCAAGCTGTATTTTCAACATTTTAAGCACAAATTGAAAAAGAAAAGGAGGACAAACAATAAAGATAGCAGAACAAACTGGGAGACTATCAGAGACATTGAAGGGTAGGGGTGCCAGTCACGTAGCAAATCCCGAGCTCACCTCCGGAGACGAGCTAAATCCGTCCTGACAAAGAAGGGTCATGTTTTCCCCCCTCCAAACAATGTTTGCCTTGAGAGCTGTGACCAATCATTTTCATTAACTTGGCTATCAGAGACACAAACTAGGGTTGCTCCTCAACATGGACTGCCATTTCTGCATCACTGATCTTTTTATTTTATTTTCCATTTTATCCTCCCTCGGTTTCTCTCTCTCCGTCTCTCCTCCACGTGTTTAAACTTTTAAACAGGCTTATGCAAGGGAACCTCTGGGAACAGCACGCAGCGTTCTCTGTAGCTTTCGCGTCTGGCTATTTGGCTTCTCATTCTCTTTGATGCAGAAGCCTTGGTTCAGAGATCTTCTGGTTTCACATCTGTCCCCTTTAGAACGTCTTTGAATTATAAAGGTGAGAGGTGGCCTAGTGGGGGTAGAGACCCCCTAGTTCTGGCCTAACCAGTGGACAGGTGCTCAAATAGCTTCTAAAATCAGCCAACGGACCAGAAGAGACCAGCAAACAACTCTAGGCTTGTATGTTTATATCTTGTATAGATATATACCAATAATTACATATCAACTCGCATTCATAATTTAGCTATATTTATTTATATTGCATTGACTTCAAAGCCATAGAAGCGAAAATTTCGAACGAGAATTTCGGACTTAGTGTACAAGGACCTTAACAGCAAAACATGGATTGTCGGAAAATTACGTCAATGCTGGCGAAAGAGTTGATTAGCTATTATGAAAAGCTTAAAAAAGCATGATTGAATAATATGTTCTAAGTGTATCTAGCAATTTTAACATTCGTCACTATTTCTTTTTCAGGCTTATACTGTACAAAACCAATACGGCATTCCACACTCAGAGGTAAGAAGCTTAAGAGAGAGTTTCTGAAATTCATCTTCATGCTGCATAACTTCCATTAGCTTTTTGTGAAGTAAATGAGCTTGTTTTACACTTGTGAATGAACTGTACGGTTCAGTTCCCGCCTATGTCTTCTGATAAGAGTAATAAAACCCTTTCATATAAATAAAATGACATTTCCTTTCTTCTCTTTTATCTCAGTTGGCCAAGTTGCACCAGTTGTCCATGCAGCAGGGTCTTGCCCCCATAGCTCAACCCACGGCCACCCCAGTTCTGCCTGGTATGTTTTGCCAAACCGACTCTCTTTGAAGAAGATAATGGTTGGGATGGAGGCAGATCACACAAATTATGGGTTACACAGTGACTTGGACTGTAATCAACTTGGTAGCACAAGCAGGATTCCCCTTTTTAATGGTTCACAGGAATCAGTGATATTGTAGAGGTGAACTATGTTTTTAAAGGCTAGGTTCTTTTTCCACTTGGTTAAGTTTACTTTTAATCGGTCTAAACTTCTTATAGAGAGAACTCAAGTGCGAAAACACCTTATATGTACCCAGAAGCACACGCTAAATCGCTGCGTACAGTGAGAGTGGATGTGACACAATTCCACCTGAGAACTCAAGCTTAAGTACATGGATTCAAACAGACCTCCCAAAGACCCAGAGGCCACCCAGGTTCAAGGCAATACACCTGAGCTCCATAGAGCATACGGCACATGTAGATTACAGCTGCAAAAACGGGGCCAAGCTTTACAAGGCTCCACACTCAGCTCCCGAGGCTTCTCCGGAGCCATGACAAATGTCCAGCTAAAGAAAAAGGAGGGACTCTGCTTTTCTTGCTCCCTCACATTTTTTTTCCCTTGCACAGAACCAGACGTCCAATTATACAACCACCCCGAGTTATTCAGTGGTGTCTTTCAAGTTATGTGGACATTCCCAACATTTGCCAAAGGTTTTGTTGTGTAGGCCCTCCAAAGCCAACAGACTGTTGAACATTATGGTAAATAAGCACTTTTGGTGCAAATATGAGAATCAAAAGCCCCTTTGAGGAATTGAGTGGTCGAAACAAATGTAATAGTTGCCCCCTGCCGCTAAAACTACAAGAGCACATCCTATCATGATATGGCTGGGGAATTCGATTATGTCTGAGGTAAAAAGCTCATCAGTCAGGGCAATGATTCAGTCTATTAAATAGGCCCCTGTTGGGCTGGGAGGCACTGCTGGGTCTAGTCCTCCTGCTGAGACAGGAAGTAGATGGAAATAGAAACAGCCTAGCTTTGTGCCCGTTATTAGCGGTTAGGTGATAGCATCCTGCTAACTGAGAGGAGAATGTTTAAAGGAATATTCTGGGTTCAAGTTAATCTCTACCAAGCATTAGTGCCATAATGTTGGTCCACAGAAGATCTGGGTCACAAATAGGCCTATGTTCAAGCTAAGAGGCTCTTTAATGGTAACCTTGTCTAAAGCCCAAAGTATACATCACATTTTAAGCGCACGCGAAGGACAGCGTACAATGCGCGTGACGTGAATTTTGCCATCAGAATAGTATGCACGTACTGTAAGTGCACCACTCCTTTTTTCGGTCGCAAATGCGCATAGAATTTGTTTTGCAGCACAAGGTGGCAACACTGTCCCAGGTTGTTGTTGTTTCACAGAAGAAAACGAAACTAAAGACACAGAACAACAACAACAACAAAATAGTAAAGATGGCAATAGCAGCAGATGCTCACATTGACAAGAGCTTGTGTGCGTGAGGGATATAAGATAGCCCGAGTTTAAAAATATTTGTTATCAGTCATAACTTATGGGGAAAAATAGAGCAGACACTGGACACGGATGAAGCTTTTTAGAGTGCGTGTGTCGACCGCCCACATTCGCACACATCAAATGGAGTATACTTTGAAAGGCTAAGTATTCAACAAGGGGTGCCCAAACTTTGTCCTGAAGGTCAAACAAGGGTCCTGCAGAGTTAGACAATTAGACAAACCTGAACCAGCTAATCAAGCTCTTACTAGGCATGCTAGAAACTTCCAGGCAGGTGTGTTGAGGCAAGTTATGGCTAAACTATGCAGGACATCGGCCCTCAAGGACCAGGTTTGGGCACCCCTGCGTTTGACTGTACACTTATGCTAGCGTATACGTACAAAAACAAGGTATACTTTGGGCTTAAGTGGTTGATCAGTTGGACTAGCGGCTATTGGGATATGAGGGTTCGTAGGGTGTCCTGGTAAACCACCCTGACTAAGCTAATGGGGACTTAGTTGAGCTGGTTAGCCAAGTTCTGAAACAGTTTGACCGCTTGAACTGATTGAACATTACTTTCCAGGGTTGCAAGGATAAAGAACCTCTATGATTTACACACCACACAATTTCAAAAGCAATTTTAGGTAGTCTCTCATGAAACTCATGCCATTAGTTGATCTTGGTTTGATGCTGCTGGTTTGGTACAGTCCTTGTCTTTTTGAATAGTCTGAATGCGATAAACATTTGTTTAGGACTGTAACTTTATCACATCAGTGTAGAATTAGCTTGAAGTACTGCACTGTTCTTCCTTTGGGAGAGTAAAGCGGGGAAAGAAGTAAAGGGGGGAAAGAAAATACACTGTGCATGATGGTCGAAAATAACACATTCTACGTTTACTCTTGTCCACATAAGTGCAGAAGAGTTTCTGTCAAATTTAGAAGAACACAAATACTGAAAAAAGGAGAAAGAAAGAAGAAAGTAAACAGTGAATTCTCCTATGGTTCGTTAACTTGGTACCTATTCCTCCTCCAGCAGGCATCGAGTCCAGTTCCCAGACAGCATCACAAGAACTTCTCATTCCAAATGACGTAAGTGCAAAAATGTCTTTTTGCAAGTATCACATTACACATGCTACTCACTGATATTCTGTACAGCAGTATTTTTGCTTTAGTAACAATGCTTATGTTGTATATGAAGATGTTATTAAATCTTTGAGTATGGTCAGATTCTCTGACGTAACATTTAAGAGTGGTACCATCTCGTGGCATACTTTGGCCATGAAGAAATCCCAAAACTTTTTCTTTCAAACACACCGACTCATGTCTTTTCATCTGTCCGCCCCCTGCTCTGCTAGAAGAGCTTCACAAGATCCAGTTCAATCCTGTCATGGCGACTGACATGCTTAGCACTCCACTGCTGTCAAAACAGAGATGGTAAATAAAGCCAGAGCCTTTTGTCAGAGCTCTAGGTTGTGGTGCAGACCCCGCACCCCGGGGGCCAATGGGACGTTCCCTTCATGCCCGCTGACTGGGGCTCCCTCTCGCCTCCACGTCTCCCTGAGATCACAGGATTAATCGACTGGCGAAGGGCCCAGCTGTGGCCTCTGACCATACTCAATATATAAATTCAGCTCCCATTGTTTTATTTTAAGCTCTCATGACCAACCAGTAATAATCTACAATTAAGGCAGCAGTACCGGTGCTGTTCACATAAGACAAGTACGTGTCCTGTGTGGACTACTACTTAACTCATTCTGTGTTGTTTGTTGTCAGTAAGTTTCAACAATTGCTCTTAGTACATGTTTTGAAATTTGAGAATTTTTTTAGTTACACAAGCCAACTGCTCATACTCAAATGAGTTTGAAGCTTACATTGTCTGCACAAGAATTCAAAATGCTGATGCACTAAGTGGATCCATTATCTAGAGTGATTCAGAATCAGTGAAGTCATTGACTACCTTGATGCACATGAACAAGTACTCAGCTCTTATCACATTGACACCAGCTTCAAATAAATCTCGACTTCCTGAATGCATTCATTAGGTGCTAGACCTCATTTCTAAACCTCAACATACATGATAAACTTCAAAGAAGCTTCACATTTCTCCAATCAAGGGCTAATTTAGCATGCTTGTACATTCATATTCCTGCGTAAAGCCATAAACAGGGCGATGGAAAGCATGTATTATTGAAATTCCCTCACAGCGATGCAATTCCAAGGCAAGGCGACATCAAACAGACATCAAACGCCTGGCACACTAAGTTGTTTATCATTCGCAATCAGGTTTCTCTGTATAGAGGAGCAGTTTCTCCATGGTGAACCATCCCCCTAAATCGGCAGAAACACGTCGCAATTAGATTGGGATCAGATCGGTGCTCGAGAGCACAACAGTGGATACAGATTGACCTGTGAGTGGTGGACAAGACCATCAGCGATACTAAACAGCGATTTTAGCTGGAAGGAGATTCATCCCTCGCTTTCCAGACTTAAGAAGTAGATTCACCTAAATAGACCTGTCTCCAGCTTGACTAGAGTATACATACCTGTCTCTTGCTTCAGCCAGATTTGACCCCTAGCTTGCACCTTGATTTACAAAGAAATCAATAAGACAGACCAAACTGAAGTTTTTTGTTTGGAACTGTTAAACTTGATGGTCGGAGGAGGTTGTGTGGGTGTCAGTACTTTGTTTTGTTGTCATATTGCTTGAAGATGGATAATTTATAGATTTCTAAAAACAAAGGATGTCAGTGGGCAAATATGTGGTGCAGTGCAGAGGACATGCTGGAATTCTCTACGTCAGGGTGGCAGCGAGACCTGGCGGTCGAGTGCAAGCACTTAGCCACAATCAGCTGAGCCATTAATAGCCCCTGGGCACCAGGGAGAGCGGTGTGACGAATCAGGAGCTTTGACGTTCATATGACTCGTGAGGAAAGGAATGCTTTGTGGAGCAATTCTTGCTCACATAATCCAACTCACACTCAAAGTGAGGGTTGGGGGCTGGGATGTAGAGTGGACAAAAGACAAGCTGTCAGTCATTTGAATGACAAATCGTTAACTCATCCCAGTTGGGGTCACTCCACTTTATCATTGTCTAAGCTTGACACCAAGCCCTAAGGTCACCCAACCCCCTTGGTCCACTTCCTTCAAGCTGTGGACACCTTCCACAGAAAGTACAGTAACACACAGCACCAAAAACAAATGGGTGGATAGGATGAATTAGTTCACCACCTGCTGTCGGTTTAAACTGACTGCCTGGATCTGCAGAGCTATTAGCAGATGCTTGTTACAGAGACAATGCCTTGCACAGACACAGCCTTGTCATCTTAGGCCCAGATGAACAAACACAAACCAGGACCATGATGACATGCACACAAAAAAAGATTGGAGTGTTTGTCAAGAAACTGTTCCTGAAATCAATAGCACTTGGGCAGTAGGACTATATGCCATGTTTTATGAATTTCTGGATTGCAGTTGACCAAGCTCCTGGGAAATTATCCTGATGTGGAGTCTAAACAACACAGTTTCAGTTTTCTTTAAACAGGTTATGTTCTCATAAGGGGCTTTCGCACTGGAGAAACCTTTTCATAGTTCCTAGAACTTTTGGCGGAGGTACTCGCTTTTGGCGTGTTCGCACCACAGGAACTAGGAACATAATTAGTTCTAGGAACTCTGTTTGGAGGAACTAAATTAGCTCCTACTTCACAGCAGGGTCTAAAACTGTGACATAACTGTACACAGATTGGCCAAACGCATTCGAAACACCGGCTATTACTATTACTATTTACTCCACGAATGACATTTAGCTACTCTGCATCGTTGTCGTCTTTTCTCAGCATTGATAGTATGTAGCACTGCAAGTTGTCGTAGAAGATTTCGTCAGATTTTCATGCTCTTTCAATCATGTAAATTGTGCGTTTACGTTCCATCTCCGTTAATATAAAACCAATGACGCACAACAAAAACAGCTCCGATCACAGCGTCCTCCATTCACCGGTTGTTGACGTTTGGAAATGCCGTGAATAAACACCTTGCTGTCGGCAACTTCAGAGTTCCCACTGCTGGTGCAAATGCAACCAGGAAAATGGGGAAAACTGGTTCTCTAGGAACCACCATGCTGGCTAGTTCCTAGAAGTATGCGGTGCGAAAGCCCCTACAATGTTTATGTTGCAATATGTACCATGAGCACTGGTGTCCTATCCTGCTCCTGGAAAGCGACTCTCCTGCAGAGTTTAGCTCCAACCCCAAGTATACACACATGGCCTAATGGTTAGAGAGTCTGACTTTGGCTCACAAGTCTCAAGTTTGGCAAGGATTGTAGGTGGGGGGAGTGAATATACAGCCCTCTCTTCCACCCTCAATACCACAACTGAGGTGAGACCCTTGAGCAAGCGAGCAATCGAACCCCCAACTGCTCCTTGGGGAGAAAGCATTGGCTTGTTTGTTCGCTTCTCACTGCTGTGTGTGTGCTCTTTGATGGGCATCATACTTGGCCAGACATCACTTCCTTTCCTTGAACCAGCTAGACAAGGTTTACGGGATTTCTAGAAACCTCCAGGTAGGTGTGTGGGAGCTAAACTCTGCAGGAGCACCTTAGAGGGACATAGTGCCAAGCAATATCTGTTTAAATACATATTTATTAAACTGACTAGTCTTTTCTTTCCTCACAGCTGATTGGTTCAATAATCGGCAGACAGGGTACAAAAATCAACGAGATCCGCCAGGTGTCAGGAGCTCAGATCAAAATTGGCAGTCAACTGGACAGCACCAGTGACCGACATGTCACCATCACAGGCTCCCCAATCAGCATCAACTTGGCCCAGTATCTAATCACATCCTGGTAAGCACTGGAAGCCATCCCATCATAACAGATCCAGGGTGTTTGAACTTGACCACTCCTCCATGTAGCATATTTTACACCATAATGCTGTAGATGACCCTGAAGTAGGAGACCTTGTCAAAACCTCTGGGAATATTCATTCAGGGGTCTTTTCAGTCCATAGTTTGCTGGCCAAAAGAAGCACTCAAACGAAGAACTACAAAGCAAGGAGATGTGGTAGAAAGAAGCCAGACTGAGGGATTAATTGGCCAAGTTTCAAGCCAGAAGCTTGTTAGAGCTTAAAGGCAGAGTATTTTGGCTGCCTCATAGACAGACTGTAATTTTCTCCCACGAGATCTATGCGGTTGCAATTTGATCAAATGTTGTGTCAGGAAAGAAAGCAGTAAATTCCTGACAGCTCGGTTCCTCGGCAAAGACTTCTCCATCAATGCTGAGGCAAAATTTCATTTGCTAATGTAACAAAATTAATAGTTCTGTTCTTCACCCAGGCTTATAAAAATGCTTCTAATGCCAGTTCAGTTAACGTAAGGAATTTACAAAACACTCAATTCAATTCAAACCAATCTTGTGAGTAAAGTCAGTGACAAAAAAGACGACTAGAAATTATACTGTGGACCCAAGTATATAAAGTGATAGCTCACCCAAAAAAATGAAAATTCTGTCATAAATTACTCACCCTCATGTCGTTGAAACCCGTAAGATCTTCATTCATCTTCGGAACATAGACAACTACCACGTTCAAGGCACAGAAAGGTCGATAAAATAGACATCACTGGTTCAACCGTAACATGAAGCTACAAGAATACTTTTTGTGTGGAAAGAAGTAGAAACAATTTCTACTTTTCCGTGTTCACAAGGGCATTTCATTAAAAATATCTTAATTTGTGTTCCAAAGATGAACGAAGGTGTTACGGGTTTGGAACAACATGAGGGTGCGTAACTAATGACAGAATTTTCATTTTTGGGTGAACTGTTCATTTAATGAAGAAACGAAATTGGACCCCACTCCAAATGAGTGGCTTCTTTATTTATTCCCACGTTTCTGTATTGGCTAGCAAAGATGCAGTGTCGTGTGCAAAATAATATATTAATTCTTCCAGCGTATTATGACTCAGCAAGTCGACAAGAGAGCAATAATTGGGTCTTGAATGAAATATTTATGCTTGTCTCAGGTGTGTTCAACAAGCAGACCGGTGCAGAATGTCAAACTCACTCTGAGAAGCCCCTCATTATTTTCCTTGAATTATGTTACTCGGGCATCCTGCATGGGAGAAATTACTATGTTGGTTTTGGGAAAGCTTTTGTTGTTTTGTTTCTGTCTTAATATTATTGATTTTAGTGGTTTCTCATCAGTTGAATTCCTATCAGTTTGGTTTTTGACAAGCGACGGCAACAAAACGCCGATCCCAGAGCAACCCAAGGCACTCTAGCGTCAGAATACTCTCCTTAATGAGTCAGCTCCATCAAGCCATTAAAAATCAAACATGATTATTCATGTCCTGGATGAAGTCTGGAGACGTCGCCCCCAATCAGCGTCACTCTCCAAGAATACTTCCTCCGAGACAGACGTCTCGTTTCAGTGCGTTGCATCAGAGCGTTCTGCATATTGAACACACCCCCCTACTTGATAACCAGTTAGACGCCCTCGATATACATTAATGGCAGATTACATGCATTTGTCAACATGGTACTCAGTGCAAATGCATCTTGATAAAGCTAAAGGAAGTGCGACTGAAATTGAAATCATTTTGTTTCTTTTCCCAAAGCCCCTACCCAAGCCATCACCCTGAATTAAACAGCTCCTTTCCCATGAGTGCCAAGGTCCCCCCTCAAATAATCTGTTGCAACCACCAGCAAAACACACCTCTCTTATGATTTTTTTGTTTCTGTTTTTTGATTCTTTCTTTTCTTTTTGTTTATTTCTCTCAATTTTTGTTTAACATGTCTTTTATTTAACCTTCTAACCCTTCTCCATCCGGCTCCCCTCCCTTGTCCCTCCACCCTCCTCTCCTCCACCTCCTTCCTTCCCTCCCTCGTACAGTTTAGAGACCGCCAAATCCACTGCCCAGTCCTCCTCCATGTCGACCCCTGTAGACCTCAACATGAGCTTCACCCAGACTGCTCCCCCTGCATCGTCCTCTGCCGCAGCCCTGGCAGCGATGGGCGGCCTGCCCCACGCTCCAATCTTGGGCGCCCCCTATACCCTCCCCCTCTCCAGCCTCCTGG
>JAHKKF010494449.1:0-14397 GCA_019740295.1 Labeo calbasu | reverse complement strand
TCTGGCCCATAAGCTCCAGCAGAGGCTTTCCTCTATGTTTCAAGATGTAAGAACTGTTAAACCAAGAGCAAGCAGAAAGGAGTCAGCAGAGCTTTTCTTTCTGGCGAGGATGTTCAGAATGAGATAGCATGAGGTCTTTTTCATGCAAATGCATTTTTTAATATATAAAATATAAATAAATGTATATTTTATAAAAGAAAATAGTTTTGTTCATATTATTATTAAAAAAAACCTCAATACAGGTCCTGGATATAAATGCTATAGCAGAATAATTAGATTCAGGTGTTATAACATTATGTTAAGTAAGATTTGCATATGATTTTTTAGTTTATCATGGTGGCCTAGAAGTCATTATTTAAAATAATTTTATAAAGACATGATTGGCATACATCTAAATAGGTTTTTAGTGAGTAATTCCTTATTTATAATGTATTTTTGTTTACTTCCGTTAATTAAATCCTTTCAAAAGCACAGGGAGAATAATTAAAAAAGGATAAATATTTACTCATATATTATTGATGGATTAGATCAGTGGTTCACAACGGTGGATTCCAAGAGAGGTTAAAAAATAATAAGCTAGATGAATAAATAAATAAAATAAATATAATTTACCAAAAAAGCACCAGCTCATAACAATGAATTAACAGATTGTAACATTAATCATTTAGGTTTGTGTTCCCTGATTTCAATAGACCTTAGTCAGGGTAGCAGCATGTTTAATTTTTTGAAGAATTAAACAAGGCTGTGAGGGGTAGAAGTACAGTGCATCTAAAGCAGGGGTGCTCTGGAGGGCCGGTGTCCAACCCCAATTAAAAACACCTGAACTTGCTAAACAAGGTCTTATGCATATTAGAAACCTCCAGGCAGGTGTGTTGAGGCAAGCTGGAGCTAAACATTGCAGGGCAATGAGTTTGGACTCCCCTGATTCAAAGGACTGTACTGTTTAACAACAACATATTGGAAAAATTCTGTTTAGTCATATATTTATCTTTGCTTTTTGAGTAATCCTTTTTTGTGGTTGGCGTTACTGTTGTTCTCGTTGTTGTTTGTTAATTTTTCTGTAACGTATGTGTGTCCACTGTCATTTCTCAATTTGTCACAACTTCATAAAAAAACAGAACAAAACAAAAAAAAAAACATACTGAATATTCAGCTGATGAAACATCTTACCAAGAAAATAATAATAATAATGAAAAAAAAAATTCTGTGGGCAAATAGTTGTTTTAACTTAGTCAACCTGAAATGTAAGGTTGTATTAAGTGACAACTTGTATATCAACAAGTTAAATCCTATAAAGTTATTCTAACTTCAACCCATTTAATCCCACCGGTCATAATAGTGCTCCAAAACAAAAGGCTAGTAAATAATGTTAACATAAAGTTATGACAAAGATTTTTGGAACACTTTATCTTTAATGTGTCTAGTGTTAATATATGAATTTGTAGAGTGTGGTCAAAGAATGAGTAAACATGCTGATGGTCACAATGACAAAATATTGCACTAAAATAAAAGTACAAATAAGTTGCCGACCATAGATCACAATTGTTCACCCGCTTTTCCAAAAAATGTTCAAAAAATAATTATTGATTTTTTTCAAAGGGTTACTAATGATACATCATTTGGATATTTTCATGTTTGGAAAAAATTGGGATTAAACGGGTTAAATTTGTGAGACAATTGCGGCAATTAATTACTTTTTTTTTTTTTTTAACAGTGAACCTTTATACGGAGCATGCCATTATAAAACTGAAAGTCTGTCCTTCACGATCTCAGCCATGCACTGTGTACAATACAACTACCTATAACAAACCGGTGACTCATTTATATTTTTACTAGCTATTGTTTATTAGCTAAAAGCAGCAATGTATTTAATTCCAATGAAATGAACATGAAAAAAACAAAACAGCAATCTTGCTATGGATACTTCAAGTTATTTTAAGGATTTATATTAAGGGTATAATTTTTGCACACAACTTAAATAACGTAAAGGCAATTGTTTTGAGGAAGCAGTTTTTTCCTCAGACTTTGCACAGTGTTTCTGTTGTTATAAATAGTCACATTTATGCTTAACGTGTATGTACATTTGTAATGTATGTAAGTGCTCGCTCTGACTTCCTGGGAAGTGAAAACTCTTATTTAGGTTCATTAATAGCAGTCTGTTTATAGTTGATAATAAGAATAAAATGGCAGTCGTGTCGTTCCAAACTTGTACGACTGACTTTCTTCTGTGGAACATAAATGAAGATATCGAGAAGAATGTCAGTGCTTAAAGTGATAATTTATAATAACCAGAAATTAAAATTCTGTCATTAATTACTCACCTTCATGTTGTTCCAAACCCATAAGAAAACCGATAAGTATTCGGAAAACAAATTAAGATAGACCCTGCATAGACAGCAATGCAAATGACACGTTCAAGACCCAAAAGGATAGACTTTATTCAGGAATTTCTTCTCTTCTGTGTCAGTCTTTGACACACTGATGCTGATGCAGAAGCCGGCGTTCAAAATTATTCTTGTAACTTCATAAAATTAAGGTTGAACCACTGATGTCACATGGACAGTTTTATCGATGTCCTTACTACCTTTCTGGTCAGAAAGCTCTCAGATATCATTAAAAATATCTTAATTTGTATTCCAAAGATGAACTAAGTTCATATTGGTTTGGAAAGACACGAGGATGAGTAATTAATGACAGAATTTTTATTTTTGGGTTAACTATGACTTTAAGCAGTTTTTAAATCCCATTGATTTACTGTATGCACAAAAAATACAATGGAAGTCAATGGGAACCAAAACTGTTTGTTCACCAACACTCATCTAAACATCTTCTTTTGTGTTCAGCAGACAAAAACAAAAGCATACAGGTTTGGAACGACATTAGGGTAAATGATTTTCAGTTTTGAGTGAACTAACTTTCCCTTTAAGACATAAGCTCATTTTAAAGCTTAATTTGTCTTACTTTAAAATATTTTTAGTCATTAAGGCTGCCTAATGGGTCTCGGCCCTCTGGTTCGCCATTCTAATTAGACTGGGATGTTAGGTAGCCTGTAATTTTGCATAAGTGTTGTGTGTTCCGCCACCGAAAAAGTGCAAGAAACATACCGGAAGATACTCAGCTTGCCAGAAGATGGCGCTCTTGAGTTGCCAGCGTGAAAGCAGCGCACTAATATTTATACTCCAGCAGTGTGAAGAGACGGCGTGGACCGGCTGTTACTGGGAACACTATTTTTCCCGACTGTTTTGGGAGTCGAGTGCTCGAGAGTTAAAAATCCAGCATTGTCATTTGCATTTTAGCAAACTCTTGAAGTGTGGCTTATTTGACAACACTTTAATTTTGTGTTTCCCTAACCGGAAAGCTAAATTGTTTGCGCAATACCGAAAATCAGTTTTTCGAGTCGTGTAGAAAGATGCAATCATTCTCTCATTATAAGCCGAGGAGCTGCAGAGAGGACGGATAAGTGTCTTATAGACAGTATGACTAATGAGAATCCTTTGTCCCTGTAGCAATGCAGTCTCGCAGATATTAGCCTGACACATTATTATCTCAGACACTCGCTTTCTACAGTCCAGCTGTGAATGACATCCAGCTTGTGCTACATGGAGAGTTCAGACCTAACCTTTGGTAATATGCAGAATAGAAACATTAGCGATAATAAAATAGGGTTTAATGATTCATAGAGGTTAGGTCAGAGTATATTAATCATGGAGTTTTATGGTCACACACTAGTTTACGCTATATGAGGAGAACTCCTCAAACTTTAAGTAGCTCAAACTGTATGCTGTAGGCTCGATTTGAAAGCACTAGAAAAAGAATGTCAGGTTCGACTCTGGATTGCTCTAATCTCAAACTCAGGGAATCTTCAGTTGAGAGATTCAAACATACCTAAATGAATTCTGCCGGCAGCCCCGGCGCTTTCATTTTTGACTGAGATGCAGCGTGTTTCGTACAGTATGGAGATTCTTGCAACCTCACTCTTTAATCTGAGATTCTGTGTCAGCAACATGTTTAATGTCTATGCCGCCTCGGTCAATTTGAATGCTGTGGTTTTTGGTCGTCGCTCAAACGCGTTTGCTTGAGGGACAAACCACTCCTGCGTTAGTGACATGTTAAAAGAGCCCGGAGAATTCATTATGGAAGATTAAGGAATTTATTTGAGAGCTTAGTTTTATATGCCTGTTAACGATTGTAAACGTGGAGACTGGTGTCCGCAGGGGTTCATCCACACTGAGTGATATGGAAATACAAGTGATCGTGCTAAATTTATAATAGCTTTTTTAGGCCCCAAAGTTATCATCTTGGACTTTTATTTTATCTCTTTTAGGTTCATTGCTGTTAACTCGCATCCTTCTGGTTTCCTGGAGCATCTCAAATTCTCTCAAAGGTCAGAGTTCAGGCACATCAGTTCACTGTAATAATGTGCTGTCTAACATTTTGACTCGAATCTAGAGTTGGATAGCAAACTTTTGGCGAAACTTTTTGCTGGAGTTTCTAAGGTTGCGCACCATTAAGAATTCATTGAGCATGCCTACTACATTCGTGGATTTTTATGGGTAGCATTTCATAATTCGAATTTGCATTAAGAAAGTAGAATTGAAGTTCTAAATAAATAAAACTCAAAGGAATTCATATAACGTTAAATATGAATTGCCCATAAACATGTTATTAAATGCACAGCATAAGTGGTACTTCCAGGAACAGAAATTTCCATTTATATTTCATTATATTTAATCAATGATTTTCATTTTAGGAAGCATGGTACCTCGTTTCCCAGAATAAATCATCTCAGCAATTCCCATTTAAGCCTCAGGAGTTAACAGTAAAATTGAAAACCTGAGGTCTGAATTGAAGAGTAGGCTACTACACATAATACACCAAAGAACATAAAGGAACCTGAAATGTTTTGCTACTGTCTGCTGGAAAGTGGGTTAAAAATATTAATATAACACTGCTGTTAAAATTTCTCAGTGTTTTTGAAAGTCTATTATGTTCACTGAAGCAGAATCAACTGTAATATTAATTAATAATTAATAATATGATTACAGTTTACAATAAACTGATCCTTTAGAAATCATTCTAATATGCTCATTTGGTGCTCAGTTAAGAAACATTTCTTCTTATTAATGTAGAAAACACTTCTGCTTAATACTTTTTTCCAGGATCTTTAGAAGAACTGAAAGTTCAGAAGAACAGCATTTATTTATTTTAATTGTATGGGTTTTGGTTTTGTAACATTGAAAATATAGATCCATTTAATGCATCCTTTCGCAAGTAAAAGTATTTATTTCTTTCACAAAACTGTGCATAAAATACCAAATATGGTTTTCCTTATGTGTTGTTAATTTAGCTTATTCATTTTTGCTCATTTTCATTCCAGAGCTGATATTTAGGATTGCTTACCAGTACAAAAACTTAAAACATTAATTAAAAAATTAATGGACTTTTGATAGAATGCTTATTATTGCAGTTTTTCCTCAGCCCATTTTACACAATTCTCCAAAGTAGTAGTAGTAGATGAATTTCCTATACTCTCAAAGTCATCTAGCCTGTTCATAATTCTCCTAAACACATTGTAAATTATAATTTATTTTATACAAATTACTTTTCTTGGCACACTGCACATTAATTTCCAACTTAAGGCTTATGCTGGCCAAAAGGTAACACAAAACTATAGCAAAGCCATATTCTCAAGTGCACGTCATGTTGTCAAATGTCATTGTATTGATTTCTGCTGTAATACACACAGCACAGGAAATGCAATTTACTAAATTGTTCAATCATACCTTTTCTGTCCATAAAAGTGAAAACCTGAAAACCAAGAGCAAAGAAACAAGGAAGTACATAGGACAAACAAGAAGAAGGTTGTGTAGATGGAGGAAAGAGCAAGGGAAGATGGTGAGAGTAGAGAGCAGAGAAGAGTCTCAGATGAGATGAGAGTCACTTTAAGTGACCAACCTATGAATCATGATTGGACAGAGGGTTCAGCTCAATGTCAACAGATACTGTGACTTTAGTATCAACAAAAAAAGGAGAAGAGAGGGGAATGTCATTGGTCAGTCAATGTCAATAAAGACCAAATCTCACTATCCGTGATGTGCAAACATTTTGATAAAGTAATTCTTCTTCAAGCAAAAGCAGAAGCCTGCAGAAATACTGTATATGAGTGTCAAGATTCAAAATTCACACCATTTTTTGCTTAGATGCATCTGAAATACGTGTGATGTGGAGATTTCATAAATATGTATATTCAGTGGCAGGAACATGTTTGTGGGCTTTTTGAAGTTAACTTCTATGGGTATTTGTTTTTTGCAGTACCAACAGACTTCCATGACATCCTTTACTCTTCAAAATAAAGCTTCTTTACTGACATTGATGGCTCCATGAAGAACCTTTAACATCAATGGAACTTTTCCTTTGGACAAAACATTCTTTATAGTGGAAAAAGATTTTTTAGATTATTAACATTTTTAAGAACTGTTCACTGTTCTTTGAGGAACCAAAAACAGTTCTTCCGTTGCATCACTGTCAAAACTCTTTTTGGAATCTTTAGTTTTTAGAGTGCTGTTATATGTAACTGAGAGATAACAATCCAATATTACTGATGTCAGTATTTACTGTAAATAAATGTTTTACCTAAAAAGAATGCCGTGCTTAATTAGTGTGATAATGTAGTTAAGTTAAACTGCTAAGTTAAGAGTCTTTTGTTTTGAGAACACTGACCTTAGGTTGGAGAGTTACAATTGGTTGAGGAAAAACTAGTAAATTTGTTTGTCTCTAGCTCAATATATTATGTAGTCAACAAAATAAATTTTGATATAAGTGTTTATTTTGGTGAAATGATTTAAAAATGAATTGGTGAACATTTCAAGTTGCTGTAGGACAACGTTAATTATTTTGACAATATTAAACATAATTTAGTGAAATATGTGACCCTGGACCACAAAACCAGTCTTAAGTAGCACGGGTATATTTGTAGCAATAGCCAAAAATACATTGTATGGGTCAAAAGTATCAAATTTATGCCAAAAATCATTAGGATATTAAGTAAAGGTCATGTTCCATGAAGATATTTTGTAAATTTCCTACCGTAAATATATCAAAACCTAATTTTTGATTAGTAACATGCATTGCTAAGAGCATGGAAACATTTGGAAAACTTTAAAGGCGATTTTCTCAGTCTTTTAATTTCTTTGCACCGTCAGATTCCAGATTTTTAAATAGTTGTATCACGGTCAACAACCATACATCAATGGAAAGCTTAATTATTCAGCTTTTCAATTTCAAAAATTGACCCTTATGACTGGTTTTGTGATCCAGGGTCACTTATGTCTAATTAGTTGTGAAAAATGTATTCTCCTGCACAAATGATATTCCTCTGTTGTACAATGTAGTTGCAGTTCTGTAAATTCCTTTTCCTGTAATCCAATTCAGCATCCACAATTCAAATTCACATTCATATTTATTAAAGAGACAGTCTACCCAAAAATTAAAGTTCTGTCATCATTTACTACATACATTTTACATGTTGTTCCAAAGCTGTATGACTTTGTCATCTGATGAACACAAAAGAAGATAATTTGAAGAATGCTGGTAACCAAACAGTTGACTGTATTTTTTTCCCTGTACAATGGAAGCCAATGAGAACCAAACTCATTAAAGGAGAAGTTCACTTCCAGAATGAAAATTTCCTGATAATTTACTCACCCCCATGTCAAAGATCTTCATGTCTTTCTTTCTTCAGTCACAAAAAAAATAATTTTTGAGGGGAAAACATTCCAGGATTTCTCAGTGGAGATCAACGGGTCGAAGGTCCAAATTGCAGTGCAGCTTCAATGCAGTTTCAAAGGGCTCCACATGATCCCAGCCAAGGAAAAAGTGTCTTATCTAGCAAAATAACTGGTCATTTTCTTAAAAAGAAATTACAGTTTATATACTGTTTAACCACAAATGCTCATCTTGCACTCTGCAATGCACATCCATGACTTCACGCATTACGTGATCACGTTGGAAAAGTCACACGTGGTTAGCTTGTTGTATGTGTACTTTGGTTCAAAAAGGTTTTTCACCTTGAAAAACTCCATCTTATTTTCTTCTTTCCCACGATAGTTGATTGACATGAGCATCTTACCTCAGACCTGTCAGCCGTAATAGTCCGACCTCCATTGTTTCGATGCTGGAGCAGGAATGTAAGTTAGACAAGAATATCTCAGATTGAGCGATTGACGTGTTGTGTTGCTGGATGTACGTAGTGGTCATGATTTACTCCCCAAATCTGAGCCGCTAAAGATGCAGTGGATTAAGTTCGTTTGTGAAGAGAATGCACCTCCCGATTTAAGTTACATATATCCGTCTATGTTCACGCAAATCATTCGTGATCCAGCTTCACTTACAGCAGAAGTGAGTATAAGGTTTCTTTTAATGAATCTTTGCGATCACCTTTCCTAATAATGTGCTAGTTAGCAAGTTTAGCGACGAAATGCGGCTAAAGTAAACAGGCTCGTCACTCCACAAAGAGAAGAGAGGGACGGGGCGAGCAGAGCTCATTAACATTTAAAGCAAGCTCGACCAGAACAGGATGATTTTTGCAGAGCTGATTTCGGCAAGGTAAAAAAGATGTTATTTACACTACCACTGAGAGATTTTAACCAAATCATGTTATAGACTTTTCATTAAGACCCTAAAGAATCATATCAACTTGTGGAAAATGGGCATCCGATGACCCCTTTAAGAAAATGACCAATCGTTTCACTAGATAAAACCCTTAATCATCGCTGGGATCGTGTAGAGCCCTTTGAAGCTGCACTGAAACTGCAATTTGGACCTTTAAACCGTTGATGGAGAAAAACCCTGTAATATTTTCCTCAAAAATTTTAATTTCTTTTCGACTGAAGAAAGAAAGACATGAACATCTTGGATGACATGGGGGGTGAGTAAATTATCAGGAAATTCTTCTTCTCCTTATATTATCAGCATTCTTCAAAGTATTTTCTTCCCCACGATACTGTACATAGTTAATCGTTAATGGTAACCAAAATTCCTAATGTGTCTATTTTTATTTTTATTTTTTTTAATTAACACACTGCCTAGGGTAACACATCTTGCATGCATAAATGCCCTTCAAATTAACATAGTAAATATCCTTATTGCAATCAGATTAGATCCCAAAATTTGGGGGTTTTGAAGTCTGATTAAGCAATGCAATGTAATTTGTAAACCTTTTACAGAATTTGCATGCATTTATGAACTTAGAGAAACAGGCTATTGTAGTTCCAGCAAATATAAGAGTGGCCTAATAAACTACAGCTTGCTTCTCATGTTGGGACAATTGTAATAACCGTAAGCAGAGTTAAAGACTGTTTTCCCTCCACTAATCCCTTCTTTACTGTTTTGATCACATTTGGTACTACTCCCATGGCAATAGAAGCTAAAATATATTTGTATTTAATCAAGCAGTTCCCTGGCAGTTGCTGTGTGGTTTCAAACAGGTGAGAATTTGATATTAAATGAATCTGTTCCAAGAGCGTTCCAGGGGGATGGAGCACTGTCAGGTTAATTTACTTTTGTTAGGACAGCTGGTGGCTTGTATGTAAATATCAGTCAATTAGGGAAGAGAAATTATATGCAGAGACTATGTATACTTCCTTAAATTTAATTATGAGAATACGAGATCAGCTTTTTAATCTTATGGCTTCTGGCAAAGAACAACCCAGCGGAAATAAAGTTAACTTGCTGAAAACTTGATTTGTTCTGTGATATACAAATAAAAGATATGCTTAAAAACATTTGATGGAGTGCCTGCTTAGATATTTTCAGCGGCTGTGCAATGCTCTGTATAGAGTTTAAAGCTGCAGAGGCTGACAACGAACCCCTCCGATATGAACAGATACTTGCACCTTCCAGTGCTGAATGAACACAAATCTGTTTTCTCTGGGTCTGGAGGAAAGAGATTAGAATGTTTTCTCAGAGAGTTTTCTTCTCACAGGTCTGTCATGAAGGCCTATAGAAAGGAAAAATGAATCAAACAGATTATTTTGACAGGATTTGGAATGATTGAATGACAAGTTTCAAATGGTTGAGGAAGCTTTCGGGACACGTTTAAGCAATATCTCACAGGCAAGAGCACTGTTATACTGAATATCAGCATGGACTGACTGCAGGTAGTTACAGCTGTGTTGATATTAAGTACAACAGCATGATATTGCTTTTATACAACAGTATATATACTAGAGTTCAGAAGTTTGGTGTCAGTACGAGTTTTTTTTTTAAAAATACTTTTATTTAACAAGTCTGCAGTACATTAAAGGAGTAGTTCAATTCCAGAACAAAAATTTACAGATAATGTACTCCTCCTTGTCATCCAAGATGTTCATGTCTTTCTTTCTTCAGAAAAGAAATTATGTTTTTTGAGAAAAACATTTTAGGATTTCTGTCCATATAATGGACATCTATGGTGCCCCCGAGTTTGAACTTTCAAAATGCAGTTTCAAAGGGCTCTAAATGATCCCAGCTGAGGAATAAGGGTCTTATCTATCAAGACGATTGGTTATTTTCTAAAAAAATGTACAATTTACTTCTTCCTCGGCTGGGATCGTTTAGAGCCCTTTGAAGCTGAATTTAAACTGCATTTTGAAAGTTCAAACTCGCAGGCACCATAGAAGTCCACTGTATGAAATATTTTCCTCAAAAAACATAATTTCTTTATGACTAAAGAAAGAAAGACACGAACGTCTTGGATGACAAGGGGATGAGTACATTATCTGTAAATTTTTGTTCTGGAAGTGAACTTCTCCTTTAATCAAATTTGACAGGAAAAACAAAGGATTTCAATTTCAAATAAATGCTGTTCCTTTGGATGTTTCTTTTGAAGAAAAAGTATGACGTTTCCACAAAAATATTAAACAAGCATTTCTTGAGCAAAACATGTTTTTTTAAGGAACAAATCAGCATATTAGTGTGATTTCTGAAGAATCATATGACAGCTGAAAATTCAGCTTTTTACCATCACAGGGGGAAAGAAAACAGATAAATTCTTTCGAAATCTTCAGAAAATTACTTTTTAACTGTATTTTCTGATTTAATAAATGCAGCCTTGGTGAGCAAAAGAGACTTCTTTCAAAAATATTCAATCCTAAAATCCAATCCCAAACTTTGGATCAGTACTAACAGCAATAACAGCATGTACAACCTGGATATCATTTTTCCATTTATATTTATCTATTTTGGACAGTGTTGCCAAGTCTGCAGTTTTAACACATTTGCCGTGGGTTAAAGCGACCCCAATAACTTGACATTTAGCCCCTGGAATGTTAATTTTACCAGGGGGACCCTGCCAAAAAAACGTGTATTTTACCCCCCGGAACACGATTTTTACCGTAGGACCGCTCTGAAACACGACTGGGCTAGTTTTGGGCTAGTTTGAGTAGCTTTTGGGTGGGTTTTGTTGTGAAAACCTGGCAACCCTGATTTTAGAGTTATATGCTCTCTAAAGACATTAGAAACTATATTAATCGTGCTTAAGTGTTAATGATTATTAAGCCTGGTTAAAATCCTCATTTTGCAGCAAGTGTTAGGTTAAGCACATTCTGACACATAACGTAACTGTGTGCTTGTTTACTCAGAAGTGTTTGATTTTATGCTTGAAGTCTGAAGGAAATTAATTAAGATGTTTCACTGCATTTATCTATGTCTGGGTAACCCAACAGGCATTCACAGAACTACAAACAGTCATATTAGACTTCAGATTCACCAACTGCGATTTCAAGAGGTTGCCACTGTGTGCAGCACTTTTGTCTTGATGTTCAAAGAAGGTGGCATGCAAGGCAAGATCATTCTGGTTTATCCATTTCTGTTGTGAACTAAAGCTAAGTGCTTTCTTGCAGGGGAGCCACTCTGCCACCCAGTCACTCTAACCTTTGCTTTGATACATCCCCCTTTCTCTGTAGATAAGTTTTCAAATTCAAATTGAGGTTTTGGATGTATAAAGAAGTTCACTGTGACTCAGTCACTCGGGCAAAATAATAGATTTATTCTTCAGTCAACAGGTGGTTCGGCTGACTTTCTCATCAGCAGTGTTCACTAAAATCAGACAGTGACACTTTCTGCAGGCCTGTTGGTGGCGACAAGTGACTGTCTTTATAAATGAGTCACTGAATCATTTATTCAACTGCTCAAAAACACTACTTAATTCCGGTAAGAAACAAGTGACTTTATGTCTTTAAGAGTGAGTCATTGAATTATTCACTAAATATTATTGTATTATATTAGGGGTGGGTGATATGACCAAAACCAACCCAGGCTCATTGTAAATAGATGCCTCTACATACTTTTTTACAACACCATAATTATGTACCTTACTGCATGTTTCGCAGCAGTTTCAAAGTGAAATGTCCAGAGAGTGGCGCCAAAACGCGTGTTCAATATGTGACCGTGGCACGTTTTTATTACGTTAGTACAGGCATGTATTGCTGCGTTTTTATTACGCTGCTTGAGGTACATATTGCGGCTGTTCAGAATTTACATTTACAGGTAGTGTCGTAAAAGTTAATGCTCTATCATGTTGGAAATATCCCCTACACCAAACCCAACCGATAGTGTTAACAAATGCAAAAGTGATATAAAAATGCATCTGTTGATGCAGTCATGCTAGTTTAACTTCCTTATGTGGATTTGAGCTGTTTTGTCAAGCTGTAGTTTCACAGGGTTCGCACCGGAGGTCTTCACCACTCAAGTGCAATGCTGTATCGTGCAAGTGACCAAGCAATACTACTAAATTAAAAAACTCACACATATGAAGCTGTATATGTGACAACAACATTCAAAAGTAGCAGTTTTCAAATCGAACAGGATGTTAAATTTTTTTTGTCTAGTCATAACATAATATTCTGCAAGTAATTGTGTGAAAAATAGGCTTTATTAATCAAAACTCTGTGTGTAAATCATACTTTATGTGAAAAGGAATAAAAGTTGTCTGAATTTTACTGCCTCTAGTGTTCATTTCAACTGGAAACTGCAGTGATTCGTACATATAGGTATGTTTTTTCACGTATTACCAGTGAGCCTATGTTTGATGTATGATATGTATGGTTTTATGATATCAACATTTTTGATACTATATAAATGTCATAATTCTTGTCACCAGTGTCAATATCACAAAAAACTAATACTAGCCTAAAAAAACTCACTGAAGACAAGTAAACAGTCAGCGATTAAAAAAGAATAAGAAGCTAACTACAAGCAATAGGACTAAATAGGAAATAGGAAAAAATAGGCAACAGGAAAAAAACTACAGTAAAACAAATAAATATGAAAAGCTACATACATTGTATAAAGTAATCAAATTTATAAAAACACTGCATATTCTTTTCTGTGTAAATGTAATATATATTTCTTCTAAAGTTGCAAAAATGATTTAGTCAAGAGCAGTGAGAGTTTTTCTCTCTTTTGTTGTTTGATTAACATGAATGACAGACAGCAGGAATATTACTTAATATTATTTAAGTGACTGCTGTCACTTAAAGAGCTGCCCGCATTCAATACATTGTTGCACGTGTTTTCTTTCTCAGCTGTTTGCTTTTACTTGAGGCCTGAATTATGGTGTTTATGAGAATACTTACAAAGACAGGCATTTTGACATATACAAGTGTGTATTTAACTGTCCATGGCCTATAAACTGGCAAAAATAACTTGGTTCAATACACCTACGCTCTATAACCAACCATCTTCACGTGCACGTACCTCTCTGACAGTGCTCAGAAACAGTCTCTCGGAGTTCACTGCTGATTGCGTTTCAATGGCTTAAAATCACTTGCTTTTAAACTGCAGTGTATTTCCTGTAGAATTTGTTTTCTTTATTTCACAATGCTCTGCTATTATTAATAATACAGTATAATACAATATAATATACTCTGACTCTAAGCGACAGATAAAATCTAAAAAAAACTGTAGTTGTTTGCTTTATAGGTTGTTTAGATGATCTCTTCCTGTCTAAGTGTGGTCATGGTCACTGGCTACGTGACACTAGTAATGAGTGGCTTTGCAAACTCAGAGCTATGAGGCCTTCTCTCACCAGAAAGAATGGGAAGTGGAGCATGAGCCTGAATATTCATTGCTTCACAGACATTAGGTTGCTAGAGTTGCGTTCAGATAGGTTTCTGACCGTGAAGAGCCTCTAAATTGCAAAGAGGTTTTTCTGATGAAGCTCCCAAGATCGCAAATGTGCAGCAGGCATTAATGCTTATTCCTACAGCTGCACATGTTCAAAATAATCAAGTGTGTGTCTGGATCTAATGTTCTTCAGAACATACACTACCGTTCAAAAGTTTGGGGTCAGTACATTTTTATTGTTTCTTTTTTTTTTTTTTTTTTTTTTTTTTTTAAGAAATTAATACTTTTATTCAC
>JAHKKF010494448.1:0-12166 GCA_019740295.1 Labeo calbasu | reverse complement strand
AGTCATTACATATTCAGGTCTTTAGTGAGCCAGACTTACAGGTGCATCTCAATAAATTAGAATGTTGTGGAAAAGTTAATTTATTTCAGTAATTCAACTCAAATTGTGAAATGTCCTTGACACGTCTGTGTGTGGTGGCTCTTGATGCCTTGACCCCAGCCTCAGTCCATTCCTTGTGAAGTTCACCCGAATTCTTGAATCAATTTTTTCTTCCACACTTTTTCCTTCCACTCAACTTTCTATTAGCATGCTTGGATACAGCACTCTGTGAACAGCCAGCTTTATTTTTGGATTAAAATGTTGACCCAGGAACACATCTAATTCAGCAAAATCAGGACGTGCGCTTCCATACCACCTCAGTAGTGCCACAGACTGATCACCTCCATGCCACGCCGAATTGAGGCAGTAATTAAAGCAAAAGGAACCCCTACCAAATACTGAGTACATATACAGCAAATGAACATACTTTCCAGAAGGCCAACAAATTACTAAAAATGTTTATTGGTCTTATGAAGTTTTCTAATTTGTTGAGATGAATTGGTGGGTTTTTGTTAAATGTGAGGCAAAATGTTTGTGAATGTTTGTGTCTTACCCTCCTTGTGAAGGGTGTCAATGATTGTCTTCTGGACAACTGTCAGATCAGCAGTCTTCACCATGATTGTGTAGCCTAGTGAACTAAACTGAGAGACCATTTTGAAGGCTCAGGAAACCTTTGCAGGTGTTTTGAGTTGATTAGCTGATTGGCATATTCTAATTTCAGATGAGAGCAAGTTTTGTATTTCATTTGGAAACCAAGGTCCTAGAGTCTGGAGGAAGGACGGAGAAGCTCATAGCCCAAGTTGCATGAAGTCCAGTGTTAAGTTTACACAGTCTGTGATGATTTGGAGTGCAATGTCATCTGCTGGTGTTGGTCCACTGTGTTTTTTGAAAACCAAAGTCACTGCACCCGTTTACCAAGAAATTTTAGAGCACTTCATGTTTCCTTCTGCTCACCAGCTTTTTAAAGATGCTGATTTTATTTTCCAGCAGGATTTGGCACCTGCCCACACTGCCAAAAGCACCAAAAGCTGGTTAAATGATCATGGTGTTGGTGTGCTTGACTGGCCAGCAAACTCATCAGACCTGTCAAGAGGAAAATGAGAAACAAGACACCAAAAAATGCAGATGAGCTGAAGGCCACTGTCAAAGAAACCTGGGCTTCCAGCAGTGCCACAGACTGATCACCTCCATGCCACGCAGAATTGAGGCAGTAATTAAAGCAAAAGGAGCCCCTACCAAATACTGAGTACATATACAGCAAATGAACATACTTTCCAGAAGGCCAACAAATTACTAAAAATGTTTTTTTAATTTTTTTTATTGTTCTTATGAAGTTTTCTAATTTGTTGAGATGAATTGGTGGGTTTGTGTTAAATGTGAGGCAAAATCATCACAATTAAAAGAACCAAAGATTTAAACTACTTCAGTCTGTGTGCACTGAATTTATTTAATACACAAGTTTCACAATTTGAGTTGAACTACTGAAATAAATGAACTTTTCCACGATATCTAATTTATTGAGATGCACCTGTATATCTTACACGGATGGATCTATAACTACTGCAATAGCAGTAGCTAACTCTTCTGGTATTTTAAGAACAATTACAAAAGAATAAAATAAAGCATACTTCCTTACCTTTTGAAACTTAAAATGGTTCGATTTGAGCAGATGATTTTACCATAACTGCCATTGTCAGAGTGCATTTCCCCAGTATACATTCAGCATCTGGCTCATATCGCGATCTCAACCATATTGTCAAAACTATCGCTATTCACCACATCCACCATCAAACGACAGTGACACTTATTTCATTATATACAGTAATTGCTCTGCAGTTTTTGCAGATGATATTATTTGTTTTATGCCTGCGGTAATTATGAGTGAAAAATCACGTCATCATTATGTTTTAAACAGTGTCACTTTGAGGAATAAAGGTAAATTGCACTTATTGATTCTGCAGACGTAATTATTGTTGTTTAATGTTTAATCTTCCCTGCTGTTACGGAGCAGCCCGGCAACATGACAAAGAAAGTTGATCCTGATTGGTCCTCTTGTGTGCATTCGAAGTGCTGATTGGCTCACATATAGAACCAAGTTAGAGTTCGACTTTGTAGATAGAACATTTTTGTTTTCTAAATAAAAAGTCCTAAAATATACACAACTTGAAATTAAATCAGCGCCATTCTATATTTGTTCTGAAGCTTTGGAATTCTTCTCCATGTGCATTTGACACATTCATATCAATGTGTCACTCTTTAGGATATATGAATATTAATATCTAGACCTTGTTCACCCATCCATGGGTCCAGAATAATAAAGCAGGCACATTTTCTATTTCTATCTAAGCACGCAGTATCTATTGTGTATGTGTGCGGTAGTGCTTTGTGCTGGAGATGACGACAGCATGGTTACTGTGAAACTAATTATATGATCTATTATTGAACTCAAATAAGTATGCCTTATGACAATGGCATTTATTACAGTTCCTCTCTATATTGTCTGATCCAAAAGAGTTTCTTCATTGCCACTGTGTGACACGGAATCATTAGCAGAGGCGTCCAAAAATGATTGATTAATAAAGTGATTAAATGTGCACTTCTGTAATGCAATACAGAGTTTGAACAGGCAGTGAGTGTTGTCATTCTCTTTGCTGAAATAAGGGGATGTTAATTAAAGTCAACTCTATAGTACATATGAATCTAAAGAATTTACTACATATTGGCTGCATTTACACAGCAAAAGAAATATGGCTGGTTCAATATATATACACTTGTATACAGTCTGGTGTAAACAAGAGTAAGAAGCCAATGCAAAATTAACTTTTACATGTTGTTTGAACACAAATGTGTGTTGGCAGTCTGTGTACACATCCACCCTATAATGATTTTTTTTTTTTTTATCCGTATAAATAATATCCCCTTTCTCAAATCAAGCCATTCTCAGCTTCTTGGCTGTGTGACGGCACACAGACCAAAGCCGCTCCCACGATTGTTGATTGACACTGGCGTTTTACCTTAGACCCGCCCTGAGTGAGCTGTGAATAGTCCGCCATTGTTTCGACGCTGGAGCAAGTGTAGACATGAATGGCTCCTAAGGGATTGAGGTGTTCTGCTGTTGGATGTAATAATAAACATAGCAGCTTGCAGTCGTCATGTACTCCCGACATCTGAGCCGCTAAAGACGCAGTGGATTATATTTGTTTGAATGCACCCCCCAATCTACAAAAATGCACCTATGTTTGCGCAAATCATTTGTGATCCAGCTTCACCTACAGAAGTAAGTATAAGGTTATTTTATGAATTTTAGCAAATCTCCTTTCCTAATAATTTGCACGGCTTGTCACGGTAAGACACGGAAACAGTCCTGGCTACTGGGCATGCGGACAATTAAATTTTTTGTTATTATTATAGTAAGGGTAAATTTAGGGTAGGTGTAGACGTTAATACAACACAATCTAACAGGCAGAAAAAATTATTTAATTGTTTTTTCGGTGTGAGCTGTATACCCTCTAGCCATAACCGCTCGTCACCCCACAGAAGAGAGGGGCGGGTGATCGGAGCTCATTAGCATTTAAAGGGCAATGCAACAAAACAGGTTGCTGTGAACAGAGCTGATACTGACAAGGTAAAAAAGATGTTTTTTTACACTACCATTGAGAAATTTTAACCAAAGTATGTTATAGACTTTTCATTAAGACCTTAAAGAATCATATCAACTTGTGGAAAATGGGCATCCGATGACCCCTTTAAGAACAGTAACTGTTGTTAATTTGATCTTTTTTATTTTTAATGGTTTTATTTAGTTTAGTAAAAAAAAAAAAAAAGTTTTAACTATGTGATGTATTTAAATAGAGTTTATAATTATTTAAAATCAACCCATTTAGGCCTTTAATTTATCAGCATGATTAAAACTGCTGAAAACACTCAATCTATTATATGCTGTCCATTGAATAACTAATAGTTTATACTTTATTAGCAAGTAAAATGCCTTTTAGTGTCATCTTTAGGAGACATCAACAGAATAATTTAAATCTTTTCTGATTTTTATAAATTTAACATAAGTTACTTTTATATTCCTAGTAATCTTTTAAGATGAACATTTACTGGACTGAAGCAAAATTTGTGCACGTCATTACCCATTCATAATTTGTTAGAAAAATCATGTTAAAATGTATCAGGATTATTTGAGGGACATTAATTTGCCCTTAATCATTTGATAATTGTTCATCTTTTAATCTAAATAAATAAATTAAAAAAAGAACTACAGAGCTTTGATCATAAAACTGCACTGTAATATCATCTTAGCAAGATATATTATTGGGAGATACAGAGATAGCTAATATTTATATTTATTTTAAATAATTAGTCTGCTATACTGTTATACAAATCTCATTGATTTACATTTTAAGCTATGAGAAATTTGTGTTTTAGTCACATAAATACCAGTAACTGCTCCAAATTAATATAAATAATAATAATAATAATAATATTAATAATTAATATTTTTTGGCCTGAATAAAACTGAGGGTCCCCCCACCTTCCCTCCTTGAATATAAGCTTTATATTTTCCCATATGAGCCATAAGTGCAGGCTCAATAACCTTCATTTTGAGCAGGTTTCAAAAACTGTAAGAATGTACTGGTAAAAAGAATGTACTGGTAATCTTCTGCCAGGATGTTATCAATTAAAGGGATAGTTTACCAAAAAATGAAAATTCTGTCATTAATTGGTCACCCTTATGTTGTTCCAAACCTGTAAGACCTTTGTTCATCTTCAGAACACAAAGTAAGATATTTTTGATGTAATCCGAGAGCTTTCTGACGCATTCAAGGCCCAGAAAAGTAGTAAGGACATTGTTAAAAATGTCCATGTGACATCAGTGGTTCAATTGTAATTTTATGGAGCTAAAGTCTTTATTTCTGTTTTCTTTGCACACGAAAATATTCTTGTAGATTCATAAAATTACGGGTGAACCACTGATGTCACATTGACTTTTTTAATGACTTCCTAACTACCTTTCTAGGCCTTGAAAGTGGTAGTTGTGTTGCTGTCTATGCAAAGTCAGAAAGCTCTCGGATTTCATCAAAAATATCTTCATTTGTGTTCTCAAAGATAAACAAAGATTTTACGAGTTTGAAACAACATGAGGGTGAATAATTAATGATAGAATTTTCATTTTTGGGTGAACTATCCCTTTAATTTTATAGACATCTGTGTTGTCCCCAAAACACAATGTAGTGAAGTGTAAAATTCAAAATACAGGTAAAACACTTGTAAAAAAAAAAATCCTTCATATTAGTACAGTAGTCCCTTTTCTTTTTACAGATTTTTATTCATGTACGTTCATAAATATTGTTATTTGATTTATTTTTTCAAGGTAAAATTGCAATTGGTTTTCTCAGATCAAATAAGTTAACTTGATGGGTTTTACAGTGCAGGGGCAAGAAGCCAGCTGGGCTATCTTAGTTTGTCTGCCATCTCAACTGTTTTTACTGACCATATTTGGATATGCAGAGTTAATAAGCATATGCATTAAATACCTCAAATGAACGGATGAAAAATCTATGTTAGCACAAAGATCACAGAGAGTTAAAGCTGCAGTGCAGAGAGCTGAAGCAGTGAGCTGCTTCTATATATATATATATATATATATATAATGGGTATCCTCCCCTTTGTCTCCTGCTGTTCGACTGCAGAGCTTGTGTGTGTGGTCAAGCGTTCTGTTCCTAGAGTGCTGAAGCCAGGCCTTATCAATGCTGTCCTGAATTACTCTACTGCCTCCAGTCTGACATTTACCATGCCATAATCTCTCATAAACCATTCACTGGTGTCTTGATTACTTATATGGCTATAGATGATAATTGTGTCACAGTTTTTAAAATGTGAAATTCCAGAGGTTAATGTACCCTACTTGTGGCAGAGTTGCTCATGACATACTTTGAACCTGTCAAGCAGCAGGGTTTCTTTGCAGAAGTTTCACCTGAACTAGACTGTTTTATTCACTTTGTAATCCTAATCATTGAGGTTCTCTCAGATTTATGGAGGGTGATATCAGTAGAGACAGGCTGTATGAGATAAAGTGGATCTTTTCCTCAATTTGGTCGAGAAGAGAAGTGGTGTGTAACAAATTGTTTCATCATCTAAAAACTGTCCCGGTGCTCCCCACACACTTTTTTCCCCATCTAATCCATTTTCCTATTTCCTCATTGCTCATATATTCTGCTTAGTGGAGATTGAAATCCAATGGAATACTGAGAATCCCACATCATGGATGAATTTGGGTCAATGACGTGTTGTATGTTTATTAAATTTGTTTATATTCATTCATTCATTCTTTCTTTAAAAACTTGACTTGATACACCTACGAAACTTTAATTCCTGACAGTTCATTTAAACATTTTTTTCCCCTATTGTAATTTTGTGATGAGCTGCAAATATTTAGAATGCTGATACTGAAAATGAGTCTCTGATTGTCAGTTCTGATCTTCAGCAAGATGCCAGTTCCTGATAGATTTTCTGTCAGTTTTCTGTTTGCGGAGATAACATTTTTTAGTTTTAATTAAGTTTGATTACTGGCAAAAATAAACTGCACCCTCAGGCCAAACTGATGCTGCACAACCAGTGGTAGTTTAATTTAGGAAGTGCCGTCCTCCAGAATAACCACGTTTTTAGCAATATCATCAACATACACTATTGTGACATCCCGACAGAGCAAATTTAATCACCAATGGGCCAATTATCCATGGCTTCATTTAAACACCACCACAGTTTAGCAAAGGTTATTGGTTTTGACTCCCAAACAGTCTGTCAGGTAATTGAATATTGAGCCAGTAGGTGCTGATTGCAGGAGGTCTGATTTGAAGTGAAACTCATTAAGATCAGTCCTAGCAGCAGCTGAGAACTTTTAATGTTAGTTACCTTCTAAAAACAAGACATGTTTTTTACAAGACATGTTTTCTGTCTGTTCCGGCTAAATTTATTTTAGAAGAAACATTCTTGATACACTAAAAATATGGCAATCTGCATCTGATAAAGCTGAATTTCTGTTGCACTGTACGTTTCTGTAAAATGAGAACATTCCTCTGACAGAGAGAATACTCCTAGTAATCCGCATTTTGTCTGTCTATTTGTAAGTACTCCCCTCAAGTTCCTAAACACATGAAAGGTTTTTTATTCATATGTTGGTTTATGATTCAAACAGTGTGATTTTTCTTCTGATTTGACATGCCCACGGGCCCTTTAGTGCGGTACAGCTTAGAATTTCATCTAGGAGTAATCACTTTACGATTAGCATACATTATGTGTTTTAATACTCCTAACCTTGGATAAACCAAGTGGCAGAAGATCAAGTGCTTTGGGGTTTTTGAATGTGGGGTAAAAAACATGGTAAGATTAAACATATTTTCTAAGCACACCTACATTGTGGCTTAAGTTAATGGTATTCAACATAGGCGTGGGATTGAAAAATCACACTGAAAGTGTGTAGAACAGGATCAGCCACAATAAAACAAATCATGGAAAATCAAGTATTTTATATATAATGCATAACATTTTTATTCTGCTTAAAATATTTCACTGAAAGAAACCGTAAAGCCTGCTTCGTAAGAGTATTCACAATTTCTGTTGAGATCACAAAACCACCCAAACACCCCTTACTAAAAAAAAATAACCATGGTTTTAAAGTAATGCTACTAGACTACTAATCCACTGTGCTAATATTGAAGCAAGACTTTCGGTAACACTTTAGTACTGGGAACAATTCTCACTATTAACTAGTTACTTATTAGCATGCCTATTATTAAGATATAGGCTGTTTATACTTATAAAGCACATATTCTGCATGACCATATTCTACATCCCTAATCTTACCCAATACCTGAACTTAACAACTGCCTTACTAATTAATTAATAAGCAGCAAATTAGGAGTTTATTGAGGCAAAATCTGTAGTTAATGGTTTGTTAAAAGCAAGAAGTGGACCTTAAAATAAAGTGTGAGCTTGTGATTTCATTTTCATATTCCCCAATTACAGTTTAATTTCTCATAAGCGTGACTTTGTATCTCACAATTAGATTTTATTTGATATAATTGTGACTTTACTTCTCACAGTTGCAAATTTATTTATCTTTATATCGTAGTGCGATTTGATATTTCTGCAATACCTTAGTTTAGGGATCAATTCTCAATATTAACATGCATATTACTAGCATATTGGCTGTTTATTAGTATTTATAAAGCACATATTAATGCCTTATTCTGCATGATCATATTTAACATTCTTTATCCACCCCTAAACTTAACAACTACTTTATTAACTATTAATAAGCAGCAAATAAGGAGTTTATTAAGGCAAAAGTCATCGTTAATAGTTAGTTAATGGTAAGAATTGGTCCCCAAACTAAAGTGTGACTCATGTTTCTCATTTGACTTTTAAGTGGAAAGAAAAAGTATGTGAACCCTTTGGAATTGGTTGGTTTTTCTGTATTGATCATAAAATGTTTTCTCAGTATAGACAAACACAATGTGTGCAGTGTGCTTAATGAGGTAACTCAGGGATGGGCAACTTCGGTCCTGGACGGCCACTGTCCTGCAGATTTTAGCTCCAACCCTAATCAAACACACCTGAACAAGCTAATCAAAGTCTTCAAGATCACTAGAAAGCTAGAGGCAGACATGTTTGTTTAGGGTTGGAGCTAAACTCTGCAGGACAGTGGCCCTCCAGGACAGAATTTGCCCATCCCTGATGTAAATAATGTTCAGTTTATTGCACATAATGATTGTTTTGCTTCATAAGACCTCAAAATATCATCAGGAGCCATGGGTATTAATTTTTGTATTGCCTTTAAAGTGAGGGCAGTACCTGACTTGCATTTTTTTTTAATCAAGAAGGACCACGATTTCAGCTAAAAATCTTCTTTATAGTGGTACTGAAGGTAAAAAAAAAGTCACCCACATCTTGGATGACCTGAGGGTAAGTAATTGACATCAATTTTTACGTTTTGGGTGAACTATCCCTTTAAGCTAACAACACAAAAACCCTCATAATCTTTCATGTGTTTATTCTGGTTGTACCAACAAAATCTTGTGGCAATTCATAAGCATTTAAGTATTTAACATTTTGGCAATTTGGCTAATTCATATGAATCTGTACAATTCATTCATACATGTTCATGCTATCTGCTTACAGCTCAATCACAGTAATGTTTAGGAGTAAACAAATGCTTTTATTCATACAAAACCACCATCTTGGAAAATAGTTGTTTTCCCGTGAGATTGGAGTGGTTGTACATCTTCTAATGCCTAATATAGACCAACTTCCACAAAAAACAGAGAAAGAAGCAGCACATCTAAGTAATGGAGAAAGCATGATGTATGGTGTAATGGTGCATGTTCATACACAAACTCATATTTCACCAGCTTTATTCCCTTCAGATCTGTTTCCCATCCTGGAATGAGGAAATAGCAATAAACATCTCCATTTTTGGTAACACTTTATTTTACTCCATTTCTCACTATTAACTAGTTGCTTATTAGGATGCATATTACTAGCATATTAGCTGTTTATTAGCACTTATAAAGCACTGATTAATGACTTATTCTGCATTGTCATATTTTAGATCCCTTAATCCACCCCATACCTAAACTTAACAAATAATTTATTAACTATTCATAAGCAGCAAACAAACAGTTTGTTCAGGAAAACTCTTAATTAATAGTGAATATGTGTTCCCTATTATAAAGTGTTACCGCAATTTATCATAAAGAAGCAATAAACATGTAAAGTGCTAGTAATACAACATTTCTAAACATTTTGGTAACAATTAAGTATAAGGACCAATTCTCACTATTAACTAGTTGCTTATTAGCTTGCCTATTATTAACATATTGGTAATTTTTAGTACTTACAAAGTACTACTGTACTCTGCATGACCATATTCTACAGCCCTAACCCTACACTGTAAAAAACAATTTGTTGAGTCAACTGAAAATAATTTGTAACCTGGCTGCTTTAAAATTGTAAGTACAGTCAACTCAAAAAAAGTTTATTCAACTTGGAATGTTAAATTATACTAAGTGACAACTTAGATATTTGAGTTGAATCAACTTAAAATTTTAAGGCAGCTGGGTTACTTACCCATTACTTAATGGTTACCCATGGGTTACTTAGTACAACTTAACATTTCAAGTTGACTAAACTTATTTTAGTTGACTGAACTTAAAATTGTGTTTTTTATTTTTTTACAGTGCCCAATACCTAAACGTAACAACTACCTTACTAATTATTAATAAGCAGGAACCTAGGAGTTTATTGAGGCAAAAGTTGTAATGGTTTGTTAATAGCGAGAATTGGACTATAAAATAAAGTGTGACCAACATTTCAAATTATTCCAAGACCAAGTAATCTTTAATTTTACAACTATATACTCTTTCTTTATGTTAGCAGTTGTTTTATTTATGTTGTTTGTCTATCTCTTTCAGAACTGCAGCACACACTGTGACGTTTCCCCCCTTTGGCTTTGAAGAGTGATTGTGATTCACAACATGGTAATGTGTCCCAGAGCAAGTTTATGTACACATGCACACAAACAGTTGGACTGACAATATGCTTCATTAACCTCTAGTGGAAATTATATAACATGGTTTACAAAGAGCTACTACAAATCACATTTCTGATGTATAGGGCTGTATTGTATACAAAATGTTAGCATAATCACACAAATGTATTGATATTGAAATATTAACCTAAAAAAATAAATAAATAAATAATGCTTGTAAATAATGTAAATAATAATCTGGTAATTATTTTGATGGTCCCTTTTGAACATTCAATAAGTAAGTTTGAACATTGACAATAAGTAGCATTGCACCTACATGTCAACTAACTCTCATTAGAGTATTAGTAGACTGTTTGCTTAACTCTTTAAATCTGCTAACTCTTTATTGTGATGGTCTCCCAACAGACATTCTACCAACTTTGCAAGTACATCTCAACTTAATCTAACCCTAACCCTACCACTCTACTAATACTCTACTAACACTCTAGTAAGAGTTAGTAGATATGTTGGTGCAGTGTTACTTATAGTCAACAGAATGTGTTAAAGGGACCATCAAAATAAAGTGAAACCAAAATCTTTATTATATTAATTGAATTGCACAACGTGATTACTTACAAGTTATCTTAATGTTGTTGTAAAAGAGAATTCCATAGAAATTTGTGGCCAAAAATGTTAAAGCAAATAATTTTTCAATTATGCACTATAACACTTAAGATTAGACTGAAAAAAAGCAGTAAATTACATAATGCAAATGGACATAGAGCAGACATGATATAATTACTGTAATTACCACACAAACTTGTTTCCTGAAGGTTTAAAATTGAAATTAATTATCATAGCGTTTACTGACTAGTTATGTTATTACCAATGCAAAATCGTTGTTTATTTGAACTTTTTTCCATCGAATGGAGCACGTTTCTGATGTCACCGTGTGTTAATTACCCTTTGTTTGTTGTGGCACTCTAATTAACATGAATTAGCCTAATCCATTTAATTAAAACAGTCCTTTCCACTGATAAATCTGCATCTCTCGCTCTCTTAAACATACTAGGTTCACACCACTAAAGTACAATGTGACAGTGTTGTGCACCATAATTTATGTCTAATTACAAGAGGTAATTAGTGGTTTCACACAGACAACAGTACTTCGGGGAAATTTGCAACTCAAAGAGAAATAGAAAACACTAACAATTAGCTCCACCGTGACACAAAAGGGCAAAGGACACATCTGGAGTGCATCGCAATCAGCCAGTGCAATAAAAAATATCAGAGGGGCTCTATAGAGAATAACACTGGCTTTACCACTCCACAGGGGCATGCTGCAATGTTCGACTAACTATACGCACACAATTACTACATTTACTTTTAAATTAACAGTAGGAGAGTAAACTGTTTAATATGCAACACATAAGAAATCGTTGCAAGCTTATTAGCTTTTATTGATATGTACTATAATTATGTTTAATGCTTATAAAGGTTCAGCCAGTGTCCAAAATTAACAAATGTTAAAACATAGTACAATAAAACAGCTAAAACAGCTATTGCAACTCAAAGAGAAATAGAAACCACTAA
>JAHKKF010494445.1:0-10290 GCA_019740295.1 Labeo calbasu | reverse complement strand
GGTAAGTTTCAGATTTCAATTCATAAATAACATCGATGGAGGGGGGCCCAAAAAATGCAGCCTGCCTAGTGTAGTCAATTTATTTAATCCGGCTCTGTTTGTATGCAGCACTTTTCATAATACATACTGTTTCCAAGCAGCTTTACAGATAACTCTTGTTTCAATCTTTCAATTACTGTAGGATTAATCAAGGTAATATCCATAAGGCAGTAATATATAACATGTTATGAGGTTAGTTAACAGTAAGCGAGTTGGTGATCTAAAATAAAACATTTCATGTTTTAAATGTTTTCATATTGTTAAAGTAGAATCTATGTACTCATCAACAATACTAATTCTGCAACATATTCAAAGGTAATTAATACTTGTCTGATTACATGACTGAACATGACACTTCATTGCCTAGAACAGATACACTGGTTTTTGGACCAAGTGAGACTCCAGTTCCCAGGACTTTGGCCTCAAACCCACCCGCACCAACAGATACACCTGTGTCGACTCCAAGTCCCACTTTTACACCAATTGGACCGGCTTTAGCTGATGCACTGGCTATTTCAGCTCGAGCCATTGCTCCAGCTCCAACCACATTGGCTTCAGCACCAGCTGAGGCGTTTGGACCTTTGGCTTCACCCTCAAATATACTGTATTCAGCACGAGCTCGTCCAGCTCCTGCTGCTGCATAGACTCCAGCTTTGGGAATCCTTTGTCCTGGTTTGTCATTAGGACCTTCTGCATATTTTCCAGCTTGAGCATAAGTGCTTTTTGCAGTGGCACGTGCTGGTCTGTCATATGTGTCAATTATGTTTATAGTATCGAGCAGATCAGCGTTAACTGATGTAAGTTGCATATTTGGCTTTCCCGTCAGGCCCTGTTTGGTAGAAGGTTTATCAGATCCTTTATCTGCAAATAAAACAAATGAGCTTAAATGCAATGAAAAACATGCTTCATATGAATGTATGTCATTTCACTCAAACATTGTGAAGTTAGTTTAGGCCACTTTGGTGTGACTTAGTCTGATATTTGGTTTGCCTACACAATCCTCCACAAAACATAGCTTAAATTGTTAAAAAGGTCTCTTAAAAGTGATCTTCTGCATCTTCATAATGTTAGTAGTATGTATTTACATAGTGTTATCCATTGGCGTAGCACAAAAGTCCTTCCTCCCGATCCGGGGTTGGTGGGGAGCTTTACATTGCAATATTTTTAAAAATTTGTTTTAAACAAGGCGAACCAATGGATATCACACAAGCAACGTGCAAATTTGTGCAAGAGTTCATCAGCATCAGACGCTGCATTAAAGGCACATATTCTCTCAGAGACAATGAGAGACTAATCTACTTCAGCATATGCTGATATATAATCATCTCATTTCCTTAATATTTCTCTTGAAGAAAAATTAGAAGAAATGTATTTTGGGTTAAATAGGTTGTTCTTAAAAGTCTTTTTACTTAATTTTCTGATGCTGCTTTAGCTACATTTTTAAAGCATTAAGCAGAAAATAATGAATCACAGAAATGAACATGCTATTTTTTACAGCCCTAATATTTCTATAAAAAAAATGTATTTAAAAACATGTCTCCAACAAGGGTCCCTCCCAGTCAATCAATTAGAAAATGAAGCAATTTTGAAAAACTAAAATGTATTTTTTTTGTTGTTAATAGTGTAATATCATTATGAAAAGACTCTGTCTTATGAAATAGTTTGACCAACAACTATCAGATTTCTTTTTAGATTTAAATTTGACCAATTTAGCATTTTTATGTACAATTACTGACTTTAAAGGCCGCGTCTGAAATATGTCATACCAATGATATTACCTGAGAAGTTAAAGTAAATATGCTAGAAAAAGAAAGTATAAGATGTTTAAAGTTAAAGTTTACCCTCTTTGACTTTTATGTTGTTCTGCTGTTTTGTGTTCATCTGCTTCTCCCATTTGCTCTTTTTACATTGACTATCAATCTATATAGACTAATACAATCAGGTACAACAATCATTTTTAAATATTTATTACAATATATACTAATAAACTGAACATTCAGTTCAGTGGCATGAAATGACTGGATGCTTTCAACTGATTTCCTATTGAACTGTCAATAGTTTCCAACTGAACTGCAGTGATCAAACTATTTCAAATATATTAAATTAATCTATGAACTGACTCACTGACTCGGATCGCGTATCGTGAATCATTTGATTCGGAGTGGGTTCGCGAATCATTCGATTTTTACTGGAGCTTCCCGTATCGTGATTCTTTTGATCTCGATCAGAACTTTAGAACGGAAGTGGGTTCTTGAATCTTTTGATTCAGACGGGAGCATCAGAGTTGGTTCTCAAATCATTTCGCAAATTAAATGAATCCTTATTTTAAAATACTGGGTTGCGAATTATTATTCAGATCGGCACTACGGAGCGTTTTTATTATTATTTTTTTTTTATTGAGCGTGAATCATTTGATTCAGCAAAAACAGTAAAAAATTTTAAATATTTTACTTTTTAAAATAACTGCTTTCTATTTGAATATATTGTAAAATGTAATTTATTCCTGTGATCAAAGCTGAATTTTCAGCATCAACTCCAGTCCTCAGTGTCACATTATCTTTCTGAAATCATTCTTATATGCTGATTTACTTTAAGAAACATTTATTAGTAGTAGTAGTAGTAGTAGTAGTAGTATAGTAGTAGTATTATCAATATTTAAAACAGTTGAATACATTCATGTTACGATTCTTTGATAAATAGAAAGATCCAAAGATCAGCATTATTCTGAAATACCTTTTGTAACATTATACACTGTAGCATTCAAAAGTTGGTGTCAGTATAATGATTTGCTTTTATTTAGCAGAAATACTTTAGATTGATCAAAAGTGATGATAAAGTCATTTGTAATATTACAAAAGCTTCTTATTTCAGATAAATGCTGTTCTTTGGATCTTTCTATTCATCAAAGAAACCTGAAAAAATTCTACTCGTCTGTTTTTAACATAATAATAATAAAAAATGTTTTTTGAGCAGCAAATCAGAATATTAGAATGATTTCTGAAGGATCATGTGAGTAATGAGTAAATTCAGCTTTGAAATCACAGGAATAAATTACATTTTAAAATACATTCAAATAGAAAACAGTTATTTTAAATAGTAAAAATATTTACATTTTTATTTACAGACTATCCCTGTCTAATAAACCTGAAAATAAATAAAATAAAAATAATAATTTAAAAAAAGTATAAAAATGCAAAAATAGCAGCGAGGAAGAAAAACAAATAAATGATAAAAAAGAAAAGAGTAATAATTCTTTATGGCCGATTTTGTCTGTTGTAACAATTATGCATAAAGAAAAAGTGTGAAAAGAAAATAGGTTTGTTTAAAAAGGATCATTGTTTGTAAAAGTGAATGTGCACTGAAAGCAGAGACTCATTTTTAAACAAGGGCTCATGGGAATATCAAGGGCACTCCGAAAAAGGAGGAACTGGGCATTTCACATGCAAAACATCCCAATAACAGACACTAAATATGTAGAAACAGGTTTTATTTTACAATGAAAACAATTAAAAGAGAGCATCTTACCAAATTGCAAGGTTAAGAAACAAAACATACTGATTTAGCTAAGAAGATTCAGGAAATATTACATGTTCTTGACCTTATAGGCCACTCATACAGAAAACACAGCAACAGCTCATAGAAATAACAAAGAGGTTGACAAATTAGAGTAACAAAACATAATATGTAAGATATATGGCCAAATTATACACCCAAGTGTGAGTTTAACAGATAACATGTTGGGGACAGGAATATAGATAAATAGGCTTACAGTGTGATAATTGTATAGATTAGAGATATAATTGAATCATAAAAATATATGAAACAATAACAGTCATAGACAACAAGAGATTTAATGATTTAAGAGGGTTAAATTTTAGGAATAGTTTTCAGATTTTCAGGATGTCAGTGTTAGGTTGTGTCAGGAAGGGTCGTAAAACCTGTGCCCCTAACGGGAACAGTCAAGAGTGAGACAGAGAATGGATTTTAGGATGAATTTAGACATAGTAAAAAGTTACACATAAATATTCAAAGGTAATTAATACCTCTGTGATTACATGACTGAACATGATGCTTCTGAACCCAGAACAGATACACCAAGTTTCGGACCAACTGTGATTCCAGTTCCCAGGAATTTGACTTCCACTCCATCCGCACTAACAGATGCACCCGTGTCAAATCCAAGTCCCACTTTCACACCAACTGGACCAGCTTTAGCTGATGCACTGGCAACTTCAGCTCGAGCCATTGCTCCGACTCCAGCCAGACTGGCTTCAGCACCAAATGAGGCGTTTGGACCTTTGGCTTCTGCCTCAGCTATACCGGCTTCAATACGAGCTCGTCCGTATCCTGCTTCCGCAATGTATCCAGCCTTGGGAATCCTCTTTCCTGGTTTGTTTTCAAAACCTGACGCATATGCATCTTGGTTGGCATAACCACTATCTGCAGTGGTTTTTAGTGGTCTGTCAAATGTGTCAATCATGCGTATGAGGTCGCCTGAAGATGCAGTTGCATTTTGTACTTTTGACTTTTTTATAGGAGCCTCGACGATTTCATTTATGCCACCGTTCTGCCACTGTTTGGTAGAAGGTATTTCGGATTCTTCGTCTGCAAAAGAAACAGATTTTACAGAAACAGAATAACAACAAGCTTTATATAAACATAAACCGTTTTGTGCTGAACATTAGAACACTGTAAATGTACAGTTGGTTTTCCTCAACCGTGCATGCTAATATTTCTGTATATGGTATGATTCAGTCTGACATTTGGTTTTCCTAAATCTTCATATTGTATTAATATATAATATATTTTAAGACACACATTTCAGATTTTGAAATGAAGAAGTACATGAATACACAAAATAAAATACATAAATTAACAAATAACACTTAAATGTAGAGTATGTGAAAAGTCAACTATTACAATACACTTACCCGTTTCGTCATCTTCAGGTTGGAAATGTTTAGTGGGTATATCATGGTCTTCATCTGCAAGTAAAACAAATGATCTTTAATGCAGTGCAAATAGACACAAAATGTGTGTAAAAACAACAAGCTTTATATTAAAATGCACTTACCATGTTGGTGTAACTTTCGTCTTTCGGACATTATAGTGCGCCACAAGTTCTCAATCTCAACAAGTCTTTGGTGGAGTGTTGTTTGGTGGGGTCTTATTCAGTACCTCTGCCCTTTATATATTGTAAGGCATCAACTGAAAGCGAAACCTAAAACAAGAAGTCCTTCAGTAGGTTTTATTGGAACCTATGTCACTTAAATACTTTCAATTTGTCATGAAGCCCATTGTCACTTAAAAGAATTCCGTACAAACGGAAGTACTGTATGATGAACACATGCACTTTGACTTTATTAATTTATTTATGAATTTATTAAAACAGAAGCTCTACAGCATGACATTGTATATTGAAAATGTCTGAAAAATACTAGTTTAGATTGATCATCCCTTAAGAAAGAGCCTATACACTTTTCCTTACTCAAAAGAGGATGTCCTGCAAAATCTTAAAAGGACCAGTTCATCTTGAAACTGCAGCGTTTGCTTTGTTTCCCAGACTCAAGGTTTTAATCAAACCTTGCGTGATTTTCTGGGATGAGAAGTTGTAACATTACCAGTAAATTAGCACTTTGATGCTACAGCATGTGAACATCCATCCGTTGATGCTTTTTACACTCTTTACACATTTGAAAGTTTCCATGAATGTTAAAGGTTTTTAATGGAAACATTAATGCCAGTAAAAACCTTTATTCTTAAAAGTCCATCACAGCATATGAGGTCTGGATTTACTGCGTAAGAATAAGAAATCTTTGGGACAGTCATAATATTCTGATGGAGATGAAGCTGTTTACAGGAGTGCCACTGCTTTTTAATTGTTTCCTTATGTAATATCACTATGTTAATATTCAGAATCAGATTTCTTTTTAGATTTAAATTTGACCAATTTAGCTTTTTTTATGTACAGTAACTAACTTTAAAAAGTCTTAAAGAAAAGTCCGCGTCTGAAATATGTCACATTACCTAAAAAGTAAATACGCTATAAAAAGAAAAGAACATATAAGAACAAATATGTTCATTTGTGTTGGATGTTGGATGTGAAACCAAATCAATTGCGTCGCAAAAATGATTCACTTTGATTCACGGATTGCATATCGTGAATCATTTGATTCGGAGTGGGTAAATTGCGAATCACTAGATTTTCCCATATAACGATTCTTTTGATCCAGATCTATCTTTTTGACCCTCCAGATCAATTTTTTGATTTAATAATTTGATTAAGACCAGTGATCCTGATCTGAAATGATGTTAACAAATCATTATTCAGATCAGCACAACGGAGCGCAGATCACGATCGGAACTTTGAATCTATTGATTCAGATTGGAACTTCAGAATCATTTGTTTTAGATAGGAACTTTGGAGAGCGGATCGTGAATCATTCGATTTTGGTGTTCAGTGCAGGTTTGCAAATCATTTGATTCAGATGAAACTATGGAGTGGGTTAGCTATGTTTTTAGATGTTATAGATGTTTTAGAATTATTAAAACAAAACAATGAAAAGAAGAGAAAGCGTACACAAATTCCAAGAAAATTAACTGTGGTTTTACTATAGTAAAAGTGTAGTACCCATGTGTTTTGTATAACCACACTTTTACTACAAAAAGCTTGGTTAAACTATGGTTAGTGTTTCAAAACCATGGTCAGTTTGTGATTGTTATGGTTTAATTATAATATTATAATATTATAGGTTTTTTTTTTTTTTTTTTTTGATGTTTTGCCAGGTCAGCAAAAAAAAAAAAAAAATTAATTTACACTTTAAGAGAGATGCAGTTTAACCGCTTTAGGACGAACAGAACTTTGAATAATTTCCATGTACTTGTCTAGATGAATAACTTTGAATAAAGACAGATTTACAAATGAATTAAGTTTTATTTTGCTATATTCTTTATTGAGTAGTCAAACAATCCAACTGTTGTTTGACCTCTGCATATTTAAGGAGAGAACTATAGTTTACAAAGTTTGACATCGCTTGTTCTAATTTTCAAGGGTGTAGAATTTAGTATATATGCTATGACATGTCCCTACCAATATCCAGACACTACTAAATTGTTCCTAGCAATAATTTTGATCAAACAATGAAATATCTGTTGTCTGTTGTTATGTCCCCACCAATGTCAGAGATCCTGATTTAGGAAAAAATTAGAGTGGTCTTTTAATGTTTTTAAAAGATTTTTTTTTTTTATTATTTGTTAGGGTAATTGTTAGGGTAATTTTTTAGGGTAATTTACCACATTTTGTTGTTCTTATGATGGTAGGAGCAGATTACAAAAAAGCAAAGAAAAAAGGTTGGTTAAAAGAAAAAGAAACCAAAAAGAGGAAGACATTCTCTGCTTGCATTTGTTGTTCTTTCTAAACATCAATTGACTTTCTATGACATTTAAAAAACGTTTTTTTCCTGCTGAAGTTTATGGGAAATTATAACATTGACCCTCGGGAAAAAGTACACTTTACGTACTTTATTACGCTTGTTGATGAATGAATATTATCTAATGACTTACAGTGATGAACCTTAATGTCATTAATATTTTCTAAAAATCCAAAGTGTAAACAAAGATGTGTATCATATATATCTGGGTTTGCCTATAATGGACTAGTATATCTAAAAATTATTATTAAAAAAAAGTGCAGTTGAAGCAAGAGTTGAAGCATGCTTCATATTTTTGTGGAAACTGTATACATTTGATATTTCAGGATTCTTTGATTAATTGAAAGTAAAAAAAAAAAAAAAAAAAAACAGCATTTATTTAAAATAGAAATATGTGTAACATTATACATTACCAGTCAAAAGTTTTTGAACAGTAAGATTTTTAATGTTTTTAAAGAAAACTCTTCTGCAGAATATTAGAATGATTTCTGAAGGATTGTGTGACTGGAATAATGCTGCTAAAAATTCAGCTTTGAAATCGCAGGAATAAATTACATTTTTAAATATATTCAAATAGAACAGTTATTTTAAACAGGAAAAATATTTCAAAATGTTACTGATGTTGCTGTACTTTGGATCAAATAAATGCAGGCTTGGTGAGCAGAAGAGACTGTAAAAAACATTAAAATTTTACTGTTTACAAACATTTGTTAATCTCTCTACTTGCACTTTTCATCAAGTTAATGCATCCTTGAATAATAATTATTATTTTAAACCTTACTTAAGATTTTTGAATCACATGTATAATAATCAGAAATGTTTCCTGAGAAGCAAATAAGCATGTTAGAATGATTTCTGAAGGATCATGTGACACTGAAGACTGGATTAATGACGCTAAAAATTAAGTTTTAATCACAGGAATAAAAATATATTTTAAAATATATTTAAATAAAAAACAAGCATTTTAAATGGTAAAAATATTTAACCATTTTTCTGTACTGTTGATCAAATAAATGCAGTATTGGTGAGCAGAGGAGACCTTCAAAAACATTATGTCAATCTTTTGACCACTTAAAGGATTTTCATATTTTTTGTGACTGGAATAATGCTGCTAAATGTTCAGCTTTGAAATCACAGGAATAAATTACATTTTAAAATATATTAAAATAGAACAGTTATTTTAAACAGTAAAAATATTTCAAAATGTTACTGTTGTTGCTGTACTTTGGATCAAATAAATGCAGGCTTGGTGAGCAGAAGAGACTGTAAAAACATTAAAAATCTTACTGTTCAAAAACGTTTGTTAATCTCTCTACTTGCACTTTTGTAGTTAATGCATCCTTGAATAATAATTATCATTTTAAACCTTACTTAAGATATTTGAATCACATGTTTTTAACTTGAATAATAGCAGAAATGTTTCCTGAGTAGCAAATCAGCATGTTAGAATGAATAAAAATATATTTCAAAATATATTTAAATAAAAAACAAGCATTTTAAATTGTAAAAATATTTAACCATTTTTCTGTATTGTTGATCAAATAAATGCATTATTGGTGAGCAGAGGAGACATTCAAAAACATTACGTCAATCTTTTGACCACTTAAAGGATTTTCATATTTTTTATATATTTAAAGATTTCGATCTGGAAGGTAGATAACAAATCACAGCATCCTTACTTATTTACTTTTGTTTATTATTATTATTATTATTTTTGTTCGCCGTCTACGTCATCAGCGGCGCTCCACTTTGACCTGTGAAGTGTCAGAAGTTTGCGCGTGACGTCATCTGTCTTTGTCCAGCTGCAGCACCAGCTAACGCTGTAGAAATGCATCCCGAGTAACACACGATGGGATTTTGGCGATATTTCAGACAGTGATTCCGTACAGACTCATCAGTTTATGTGAAGATGTGCGATCTGAGCTCAGCGCTCATTAAAGAGGGCTGGTGAGTCACTGCTGAGCGCTAACGGCTAACTATGTTTAGCATGCTGCTCATGCTAACTCATGTTTACATTCGTTTACTCATTCAGATCTAAAAGCGAGTTCTACTTTCATCCTGCAATTATACGTTTTTATAAGTTCCTTTAACAACCTGTAGTTTATATCACTTTATCAGCTCATTTCTGTGTCTGTTTGGCTTTTGGGATGTTTAGTGCTGTTAGCGGCTAAATCGTTAGCACGATAATCAGCATTTATTATTAACTCCTAGTCTTTTATCAGTAATTTTAAATAGATGATAAATATTATAATATGTATATGGCATATATGATAGTTTATTAATCGCCTGCTGATATTTCTCAGTGATTCCCTATTGTCATGACAAGTTGCACAAGCTACATTAAACTTCATAAGAACGATTCAACAGCATCTTACAACCTTTAAGAATTTAGGGGTTGATGTTTATTTCTGTGTTCATAGCTTGAATTGGGATTTCTTATCTCAGACTTTTCTGTGCATATTGAGTGTTATATTGAAGTACCGTGGTATTTATGCAACTCCAAAGTGCTTTTGTGCATATGTACACTATGAGTCAAAAGTTTTTAACAGTAGGATTTTTCATTTTATGTTTAAAAGAAGTCTCTTCTACTCACCAAGCCTGCATTTATTTGATACCAAGTACAGCAAAAACAGTACAATTGTGAAATATTATTATAGTTTAAAATAACTGTTTTCTATTTGACTATATTTTAAAATGTAATTTAATCCTGTGATCAAAGCTGAATTTTCAGCATCATTACTCCCGTCTTCAGTGTCACATGATCCTTCAGAAATCATTCTAATATGTGGATTTGCTGCTCAAGAAATAGTTTTATTATTAT
>JAHKKF010494444.1:0-25043 GCA_019740295.1 Labeo calbasu | reverse complement strand
AAAATAAAAATAAACAAAATATAAAAAAAAATACTAAAAAAAAAATAAATAAAATGAATAAAATACAAAAAAAAAAAAAATAGTAAAATAAAATAATAATTTAAAATATTAATAAATACTAAAATTGTAAATATAAATAAATAAATAAATGAATAATACTAAAATAACACTGTTACTATTTGAAAGAACAAAATTAGCCCTTTTTTTTGAACCTCCAAAATTGGCAATTAAGATATAGTAAATTGTAAATAAACATATATAATATTGTCAGCATTTTTCAATGCTCCATAAAACATAGGTAAAACAAATTCAGTGCACCGTCAACGGAAAAAAGTTATTGTTAGGGTTTAAAAAAAAAAAAAAACTAAAAAGAAAAAAAAAAAAAGTTTCTTTAATCAAGCTGAAAAAGGTTAAAGTAATAAAAGAAAAATAAATAAAATGAAAATAAATTAAAGCTAAACGAAGTAATAATATATAAAATAATAATAATAAAAATAATAAAATATATAAAAATACTTTTAAAAAATTATTAAAATGCAAAAAAACCCCCAACATTTTAATAGTACAAAATATAAGCTCATTTAAAATATTAATAAATAAAAATTGCATATAAATAATACTATATCTACAGAAAATGCAAAAAAAAAAAAAAAATTAATAAATACTCAAATAGTATATAAATAATATTATATTAACGCTCCACAAAAACATAAAGGTAAAACAAATTCAGTGTACCGTCAATGGATAATGTCCCCATTTTTGATTCCAGGAAGTCAAACAGAGTGCTGGGTCCAGATGGTCTTCCTCCTGCTTCGTCATCCTCATCTTGTCTGGAGCGCCCCCTTCCACGACCCTTTCCTGCCAAAGAACAAATAAACTATCAAACTAAAAGGACAAACAAATGAAAATACTACGTAATCATCATTTGGGATGCTAGTCTGGATTCACATTAATATTACTGTACTTAATAAAACTGAATAAGCGAGAAAAATGTACCTTTATTTAAAAAAAAAAAAAAAAAGAATCCTACGAGTTTACGTAACCAACACAGTTGCATATATGGAAACCATCTGAAGGTTTCTGGTTCTTTTTTCAACACTTGAAGGTTTTACCTCGAGGTGGTGGGCGGCTCTGCTCCGTTTGGGCCGCTTTGGGCTGGTTTGCTCCGGCGAGCAGGAAGTTGAGGGCCACCTCCACGTTATTGTTGTTATCCAGCAGGGCCTGTCTGGCCGCCTCTCGGTTAAAGCCCATCTCCATGATGTCCCTCAAAGCGCGCTCATCAACCTTGAAGAGACAGCAGCAGCGACATGAAAAAGCAGAAAAGAATCTGATGAACTTGAGGGTCATCAAAAAATGCATTAAAATCAGGGACAAAAGAAAAGATGCAGCAAACAGAACGCATTTTGTCTTGTAATCAAAACAAAACAGACACAGAGGGGTCACATCGGTGCTTACGTCAGCCATCGATTCATCTTTTATCCAGAGGCGGCATGTACTCGCTTCTCTAGTGGCATTAGAGAGAAATAATGGCATTTAATTAAAACTAAAAGTCCATCGCACAATTTTTGGGCACTTGATGTGTTTTCACAGATTGTTATTTAGGTAACACAAAAGTGAAAACAGCAGATTTTGAATCCATTAGCAGAAAAAAACCCTTATACAGAAATGTTCAACCCCTATTTTAAAATTCTAAATGAAGCACTTTCCATAATTATTTTCTCCTTGTATATGGTTCAAAAGCTCGAGGTCAGTAAGATTTTGTACTTTTAAAAAAGTAGGGAATAGAAAAATAGGAAATTAATTTAAAAAATAAGTAATAGGTACTTCAATTGCAGCAAAGATGCATTAAATCGATTTACATGACAGTAAAGGCACGGTTAATGACGAAAAAAGATTTTTGTTCTTTCAAACTTATTATTCATCAAAGAATCCCAAAAAACAAATGCACAGGGTTCATACAGATACTGTAAAATGAAATTCCAGGATTTCAAGGACTTTTCAACCACTTCTTTTTTGATTTTCAAGGACCTCAATCAGAGATCTCACATATCGAACAATATCTTTTATTTCAAATTCTAAAAAAAAAGAAAATATACTAATAAAAAAAGCCCGAAAGTAAAGTGAAGCACATGTAAAGTATTACTACTAAAGTATTACAAAGTATACTACACTTTTAAAGTATACTTTTTTTTTCTTAGTTTTGTTTTTATAACTGTACTACCTTAATGGTTTGATATTTTCTACTGTTAAAAAAAAAAAAAAAAAAAAGAAAAAAGATTTTCCAAAATCCTGATCTGAAGCAAATGATTCACAAACCCACACTGAAGTCCCGATCTGAATCAAATGATTCATGATCCATGCTCCAAAGTTTCGATCTAAATCAAATGATTCACAAAGCTGTACTCAAGTCCGGAGCTGAATCAAATGATTCACGAACCCGCACTGAAGTCACGAGCTGAATCAAATGATTCATGATCCATGCTCCAAAGTTCCTATCTAAATCAAAAGATTCGCGAACCTACACTGAAGTCCCGATCTGAATCAAATGATTCATGATCCACACTCCGAAGTTCCAATATAAATCAAATGATTCACGAACCTGTACTTAAGTCCTGAGCTGAATCAAATGATTTACGAACCCGCACTGAAGTCCCGATCTGAATCAAATGATTCATGATCCATGCTCTAAAGTTCCGATCTAAAGCAAAAAATTCTCAAACCCGCTCCAAAGTTCAGATCTAAATCAAATGATTCACAAACCCGTACTGAAGTCTCGATCTGAATCAAATGATTTGTGAACCCGCACTGAAGTCCTGTTCAGAATCAAATGATTTGTGATCCACGCTCTGAAGTCCCGATATGAATCAAATGATTTGCGAACCTGCACTGAAGTCCCGATCTGAATCAAATGATTTGCAAACCCGCTCAGAAATTCCGATCTAAATCAAACGATTCACGAACCCACTCTGAAGTCCCGATCTGAATCAGATTTGCGATGCGCGCTCCAAAGTTCCAATCTAAAGCCAAACATTCATGAACCTGCTCAGGAATTCCGATCTAAATCAAATGATTTGCCTACACTGACGTCCTGAAAAAAAAACAAAAACAAAACAAAAAAAAAAGAATAATTTGCGATACGCTATTCAATTGGAACGCTTCGAAAGAGTGAATCATTTTGCGACACAACTGATTCAGAGTTTCGAAAAGCTTTTTAACATTTGATCTGGTTTTTGCTAGTGAATCACTTGAAATGAATGGTCGAGTCCAAGTTTTGAATCAAACAGAGTGGTTTCAGCATAAATGACTCAACTGATTCGGTTTGTCTGCTCCTCGTTTCGCATCTTCAGCCATGTTAACATGACACTGTCAGTACTACTACTGACTTGGCTTACCAGCTTAATGACGTTAACTGAATTAGGTGAAAAAGGTATAATGTTTTTTTTTTTTTAAATTGTGTGAATTTTGCGTAAAAGGATGTGTTTATTGACAAAATTAAACACTTTTTTATATTCTAGCACTTTTTAAGTACCTCTTCAGAAACATTGCTATTTTCAAGGGTTTTCCAAGCCTTAAATTTCAAAGTTAAATTCAAGTACTTCAAGCACTTTAAGCACCTTGTATGAACCCTGAATCCATCATTTTTCCACAAAAATATTTACAGTGTTCAGCCTTGATAATCAAAACAGCTTCTTGAGCAAATAAGGATAATAAAATGATTTCTGAAGGATCATGTGACACTGAAGACTGGAGTAATGATGCTGAAAACTCAGCTTTGATCAGGAATAAATTACATTTTACAATATATTCACATAGAAAACAGCTGTTTTAAATTGCAATAGTTTTACTTCATAATATTAACGTTTTTATCAAATAAATGCAGCCTTTCAAAGCTTTTCAAAAACATTTGAGATTAATAAAATGTCTCTTTTCAGACTCTGAGATGACTTGTTCTTGTCTGTGCATCACTACCCCATCATACAGTACGAGTGACGCACATCTATGTAAGACTCACCATGATGATGCATACAAGTTTTCCGGTCTGTTTTACCATTCACAAATATGATTTCTTAGTAAAGCAGCAACACTAAATCTAGGAATATGGCATTTAAAACTGACTCGTTGGTTTTGGAAAGTCAGTAGGTGATTTAGTGATCAAACCACAGCTGTTTAGTTCTCAGTGAGGACTGACGAAAAACAGCTGCATATTTTACTGAACTGAGCTATGATAATTGCGTTCAGCGTATTTGGATCTTCTCCCGTGTTTTACAGTATTAACAGTCCATTTCACAAGGAAGATCTTAAAACCGCTGACAAAAAAGCAATTTGACATCTTTTTATTATACTCTTTGGATCTCACCAGATCTCTGTAAACTCCTTCTGGCTTGTTCTCCGTCCACGGCTTTTCCCTCTCCTCTCGCTTTCTTTGATAGGTGTCTCGGTTCTTGTACGTGGATCCTGGATTGGCGAGGTTTCCGCCTGCATTACCTCCACCGCCGAACGTACGCGTCTAACACAAACCAAAGGAGAAGACGCTTAACATCTTAAGCATTTAAAGAACAAATTTCTTCTATTAATTCAATGGCACAACTATCTGGACACAAGTGCCTTTTGAAAACACAAATCAAACCGAGTTTTGAAACACAGCCCAGGTGGTGCCGAGGCGAAGCGTTTAATCATTTATGCGGTGTTCGCTTATCACATTGCATTTGTAATCACACACTCAAAATCAAACTTTTCTTAATTAAATATCGGAGAATATTAAGTTCACCCATGGCCTAAGGACACAGTCATGAGAACGAACAAATTCAATTACACATTGCTTTAATATATCAATATTTCATTATCAAAAGGTGCTACTTTGTTGCAGGGAATGAAAATCATTCGTTCTGAATTGAAATGCCAATATCTTTGTACAATGCAAAAAACATCTGAGGGTTATATGTACACTACCAATGAATTGTTCGAAATAAATAGGATTTTTAAATGTTTTTTAAGAAGTCTCTTCTGCTCACCGGCTGTATTTATTTGATCAAAAATACTGTCAAAAAGTAATGTGAAATATTACTTCAATTTTAAAGTTGAATATTTGAGAATATTTTAAAATGTAACATTTATTTTATGAGAATTCTTTACAGTTTGACAGACTTTAATCTGATTCATTTTTGTCTTTACCGCCACTTTTGGTCAATTTAATAGGTCCTTATGGAATTCATTTTAATAAAATAAAATGTTAATAAAATTTTAAAACTTACTTAACCCAAACTTTTAAATAATAATGCATCACAGTTTTGATAAAAATATGATGCAACACTGATAATCAGAAATGCAGCAAATCAGTATATTAGAATGATTTCTGAACGATTATGTGGCACTGCAGACTGAACAATGATGCTGAAAATTCAGCTTTCATCACAGGAATAAATTATATTTTAAAATATATTTACATAGAAAACAACCATTTTAAATTGTAATAATATTTCACATTTTTACAGTATTTTTGATCAAATAAATGCAGACTTGGAGAGCAGAAGAGAGTTCCTAAAAATAAAAAAAAATCAACAAGAATAACAAGAACTGTCTTCAAGCATACGAACATAAGTAGGCTAATTCTTAATATAATTAAACATCTCGTAATAAGGACCACAGCACACCTCTTTACTCTTAGCGACCTCTGCGATAGCAGCGGTTCTTTGTTTCTCAAACTCATCGTTGTCGTCAGCAGTTTTAACAGCGTTAGTGCTCTGAAGGGTCTTCCTCTGATCCAGAGCTCTGCTGTCCACCTGCTCCGTATGAGCACATTTCTACAGAGAGATGACAGCAGATTATACACCATCCATCCATTTAGAATCAAATTAACCTCATAAATGATTAGAAGGTCAGAGGTCACAATGGAAAAAAGCTGAAGCTGAAGGAGTCCTGACCTGTCCAAAGGGAACGAACGGAGGAGGTCCACCTTCTGCAACAATGTTTCTCCGGCTGTGTTTGGCGAGGCTCTTATGTGAGAAAAAAATTGAACATTTTATTAGATGTAATGTAACATGCGAATCCAGACTAGTTTTTACCAATATGTGACCCTTGACCACAAAACCAGTGTTAAGTAGCACAGTTATATTCATAGCAATAGCCAAAAATACATTGTATGGGTCAAAATGATCAATTTTATGCCAAAAATATGGGTATTAAATAAAGATCACATTCCATTAACATATTTTGTAAATTTCCTACTGTAAATATATCAAAACTTAATTTTTGATTAGTAATATGCATTGCTACAAACTGGATTTGGACAATTTTAAAGGAGATTTTCTCAATATTTTGATTTTTTTTTTGCACTCTCAGATTCCAGATTTTCAAATAGTTGCATCTCTCACAAATATTGTCCTATCCTAACAAACCACACATCAATGGAAATGATGATCATATGATATTTAATATCTGTTGATAATTGTTTTAGTATGTTTTAATACGTTTTTTTTCTATTTACATTTTAAAGTTTTAGTAAACTTGTGTCTTAAAAATGTGTCTTACCCTTATTTCAGTTTCAGTAACTTTAGTACATCAAGTTAATTAAAATTAAAATAAAATAAAAAATGCTGTCTTGGCAACTAGCTGAAATAAAATAAGCGTTTTTTTTTATTTTTTATGGTTTTCAGTTTTAGTTAGCTATGACAGAATAATCTTTGGACTGAAGTCATTTACTTATCAAGATGAATAAAGCAATGCGTCTTCATGCTATCTGGCTTTGATTGATCATTAAAATAAATCATCTGTTGCCAATGTGTCATCCATCACTGAGCTAAAACGTGAAAAATATTAACAGATGGTTACAGGCACTCCTGTTTTTGCGTGACACTGTGGCTTCTGTTTTAATGAAGAGAACCTTTAAAGGGGGCACATTTTACACTTTTGCATCTCCTTATTTTTCCCAGGAGCCCACTTATAATGTTAAGGTTCGTAGTGCTAAAAACAGTCATAAATTAGTGTAGTTTCATGTTTTACACCAACTCCCTGACACTCAGAATTAAATAGACATCTTGTGCTACGGCATATTCGTGACCCTGGACCACAAAACCAGTCTTAAGTAGCACGGGTATATTTGTAGCAATAGCCAAAAATACATTGTATGTAATTATCGATTTTTCCTTTATGCCAAAAATCATTAGGACATTAAGTAAAGATGATGCTCCTACCATAAATATATCAAAACTTGATACATTTTTGATTAGTAATATGCATTGCTACAAACTTCATTTGGGCAACTTTAAAGGCGATTTTCTCCATATTTTGATTTTCTCAGATTCCAGATTTTCAAATAGTTGTATCTCAGCCAAATATTGTCCTATTCAGATTTCAGATGATGTATAAACCTCAACTTCAAAATAAATTGACCATTATGACTAGTTTTGTGGTTAAGGATCACATTAAAGAAATCTGTATGCAAATGACCTCTGTTGTGATTGGCTAACTTAATTTGGGGCGGGGTCAAGTGCTTAAAACTAAAAAGTGTTTATTTATAAATGTGGGTGGTGGTATGTTAATTCAAATTTTGTATTTTAGACTAGTTAAGGAGATCATAAATATGAACACGCACGGTATAAGCAATAAAACAAGTCCAGTTTGCTACCGTGTCATATACAACTGTATGATCTGAATATATTCATTATGAAGCTTGAGAGAAAACATGCACCTCACCCTCTGAAACTCCCACTTCTCGATCATGTGATCCACTTCGCCTCCGAGAACCGCAATCTTTGAATCTTCCAATAGAAGGATGCCATTTTTAACCTGAACGGCCCCCAGGAGCTTCACTTTAGTTCCAGGCGGAGTGTTCAGACTGAAAGTGGAGCAGAAATCAAATTAAAGTGTGAAATCAATGGTTTCTTTTAAATAAACACTGAAAACACTGGAGGTGGCAAGTTTTTTTGAAGTGTTTAAAAGAAGTCTGCTCACCAAGGCTGCATTTCAAAAATACAGTAAAATCAGTAATATTATGAAATATTATGATTTAAAACAACCGTTTTCTATTTAAATGTGTTATATAAAATATAAAATGTGTATTTATTTGATCAGAAATGCAGTACATATTTACAGTAATTGTTAAAAATATTATTCAAATTTAAACTGTTTCCAATTTAAATATGGTTTAAAATAAAATTTATTCCTACGATTTAAATCTATCATTACTCCAGTCTTCAGTGTCACATGATCCTTCAGAAATCATTGTAACATGCTGATTTGCTGTTAAAAACCACTTAATTTTTTTGTGGAAACCATGACTTTTTTTTTTATTAATTAAATTAAATGTTCAAAAGAACAGCATTTATTGTTACTTTTGTAACATTATATATTTGTAGTTTTTTTGAAGTATTAAAATTAGACCCCAATTCTTTACAGTACTGTAAAAAAAAAAAAAAAAAAAAGGATATAATGTAATAAATGAATTTTAGAAATATTAATATTTGATAATATTTTCAGCAGTTTAATAACAATAAAGCCCACAAATTTACTGCATTACATATATTTAATATATACATTTTTAATGAACCTTTGGAGTTTAATATTCCTAAAATAAGCATAATTTCCTGCATGAAAATTTAATTTTTGAATTTTTCCTTTTGATTTTCTGCTATAATGTGACCTAGGGATTTCTTGAGAGAGTTTTCTGGAAATTCACCCCCAAAATAGGTCAGTTTTCCTTATTTGGCATCTGCAATGACTTTCCAAAAAAGGGGAGTGAGAGAATTTAAAATTCATAATTGCACTTCTCTGCTTTACTTGCTTCTATTTCCTGGTTGTCAATCAGGGTTTTTTTTTTCTCCGATGTGTTTCAGCTTTAGTTAGTGTGGGGCGTTTGCTGTAAGTTGGGATTAAGAACTGGCTGTTTGACTTTAATTAAAGATTAAAGGGGGGCAGAAGGGATGGATTGAGAGAGAGGAAGAGGAAGAAACTCTATTTTCCCTCACAAACACTCTAATACCCCGAGGAGAGAAGTGGAGCAGTGAATTTTCCAAAAGGCTGGCTTATTTCCTCAAATGTGTCCCCTTGCCTGCTCCCTGATCAAATGTTAATGCACCGCTCTGCACTGCAGAAGAAGCTCCTGCTAAAAATACATCACACGCACACCTCCCCGCTCTCCTACACGCCAAATAAACTCGCCCTCAAGAATACAAGCCGAGTCGAACTTTGCCTGGTCCTCTCATTAGAAAAGCCCGGGGAGTTTGACAGGACTCAATGTGTGACGTGACTAGCGCAATTACAGACTTTCCTGACTGGTTTGTCGGCACAAAGCTCAAAGGGATGTAGGATCCGATACAAACTCTGTGGGGATGTGAGGAAAAAAAAACACTGTTTGCTTCAGTACAATGCTTCTGTTCTTTCAAACACTCTCACTTTCGTTTAAAGGTGAAATAATTATTTGAAACGAGTGACATTCACTTCTTTTTAAATGGAATGAAACACTGAGGTTTAGGGTTGGTAACGTCTTAAAAACAGTCTCGCCAAACCTGTATTTATTTGATCAAAAACACAGTTAAAATATTTAAATATTATTGCAATTTAAAATAACGGTTTTCTATTTGAATATATTTTTAAAAATAATTTATCCCTGTGATTTAAATCTGAATTTTCAGCATCTTTCCTCCAGTCTTCAGCAATCATTAAAAAATGCAGAGTTGCTCCTCAAGAAACATTTCTTGATTGTTCCGTTTAGTATTTTTGTGGAAACCATAATGCATTTTGTTTTTCAGGATTCTCTAATAAACAAAGCATTTATTTATTTATTTATTTTTTAATTATTATAACTCAATTGCACTTGTAATGTCCATAACCAAAGCAAAACTTCAGTTTATAAGTGTGCAAAGCCTTCATACACACTTTAAAATAATGCATGTCCGTTCTGTGCTTGAATAAAGAAAGCTTTGGGTTCAATGAATAATAGATAAAAGTGAATGTGAGTAAAAAAGAATAAAACTTTTTAAATGGAATGAAACACTGAAAGGTTTAAGGTCGGTAAGGCCTTAAAATGTTTTTGAGTCTCACCAAACCTGTATCTATTAGATCAAAAATAGAGTTAAAAATGTTTAATATTATTGCAATTTAAAATAACAGTTTTCTATTTGAATATATTTTTAAATAGAATTTATTCATGTTATTTTAACTGAATTTTCAGCATCTTTCCTTCAGTCTTCAGTGTCACATGATCTTTCAGAAATCATTAAAAAAATGCTGATTTGCTGCTCAAGAAACATTTCTTGATTGCTCTGCTTAGTATTTTTGTGGAAATCATGACAACTCAATTGTACTTGTAATGTCCACAATCAAAGCCAAACTATAGTTTATAAGTGTGCAAAGCCTTCATACGCACTTTAAAATAATGCATGTCTGTTCTGTGCTTGAACAAAGGAAGCTTTGGGTTCAATGAATAATAGATAGTTTTATTCTTTTTTTAACTTGCATTTACTTCTTTTTAAATGGAATGAAACACTGAGGTTTAGGGTCGGTGAGGTCTTAAATATTTTTTGAGTTTGTATTTATTTGATCAAAAATACAGTTAAAATTTTTTAAATATTATTGCAATTTAAAATAACTATTTTCTTTTTGAATATATTTTAAAATGTAATTTATTGCTGTGATTTAAATCTGAATTTTCAGCATCTTTCCTACAGTCTTCAGTGTCACATGATCCTTCAGAAATCATTCGAAAAATGCTGATTTGCTGCTCAAGAAACATTTCTTGATTGCTCTGCTTAGTATTTTTGTGCAAACTCTGATGCATTTTGTTTTTTAGGATTTTCTAATAATAAAAAGTTCAAAAGAACATTTAGTTAAAATCATGACAACTCAATCATACTTGTAATGTCCATAACCAAAGCCAAACTACAGTTTATAAGTGAGCAAAGCCTTCATACGCACTTTAAAATAACGCATGTCCGTTCTGTGCTTGAATAAAGGAAGCTTTGGGTTCAAACGAACAGTGGAGAGTTTCATTCTGCATGTTAGCGACAGGGATATAGATGTAGGGAGAGAGTGAAGCGAGGAACGGATGAATAAAGAGCGCTCTGTTCTTCAAACGGCACGACAACACAGTATCCACCTGTAGCCGCTGGCCAACGGCCACCACGACGGCTGATGCCCGGCCAGATCGATAATGGAGACATGGGATTGGTGAGGTTTGAGCCAATCAGAAGGTCTGAAACTGGGGTTAAAGGAAGGGGAGTACAAGAAAAGGGCAGAAAAGGTCGTTTGAGTTTGAAGCAGCTTTACAAGATTACACAGTGTCAGATTTCCTCGACTGAAAGTGTTTTGGGAGTATAAACGAGACGAGTGAAGTATGTTTTACAAGAAAATGCTATTTCCGTCTTTTTTACTTTAAAAACATCATGTGTTGCAGTTTCTTTGTAACTATTTGTTAAATTTATTAGATGTTTAGATGGTTAGAAGATGTTATCTTAAAGGAACAGCTCACCTAAAAATTTAAATTTGCTAAAAATGTACTCACCCTCAGGCCATCCAAGGTGTAGATGAGTTTGTTTCTTTATCAGATTTAGAGCATTGCACCACTTACTCACCAGTGGATCCTCTGCAGTGAATGGGTGCCGTCAAAATGAGAGTCCAAACAGCTGATAAAAACATCACAATAATCCACAAGCAATCCACGCCACTCCAGTCCATCAGTTAACATCTTGAGAAGCCAAAAGCTGCATGTTTGTAAAAACAGCTTTTTTTATTTTAGCTAAAAAATCTGCACAGATCAAGCAGCGTTTACAAGGCAAAGCAGTCCAAAAAACAGGGTTTGCATTACTTTTTACATTTTTAAGGACGTCAGAGATCTCACTTATCAAACAAGGTCTTCTCTTTATTACTAAAGTATATTACACTTTTACTACAGTAAAACCATGGTTAATTTTCTTAATATTTTTGTTTGTGTATAATTAGTTTCTTCATTCTTTGTTTTGTTTTTATAACTGTACTGCCTTAATTGTTTGATGTTTTCTACTGTTTATGAAAAAAAGATTAGCAAAACCGCTCTGAAACAAATGATTCGCCACACACGCTCCAAAGTCCTGAAAGGAATCAAATGATTCACGAACCCGCACCTGATCGCAAATCAATTCATTTAAGATTGGAACTTTGCGTATCACAAATCATTTGATTTGAATCATTTAATATGCTAAATGATTCATGAAAACGTTCCTATCTAAATCAAATTATTTGCGCTATGCAAAGTTCTGATCTAAATCAAATGATTCGCAAATCCGCATCAAAGTCCTGGTGTGAATGAAATGCCTTGCAGTTCGCGCTCTGAAGCTCCAATCTAAAGCAAAAGATTCGTGAACTTGCTCCAGAGTTCTGATCTAAATCAAATTATTCATAAAACACATCTGAAGTCCCAATCTGAATAATCATTTGCAAACTATGATTTTAGATCACGACTTCGCGCGGATCGCGAAACAATTCGTTTAAAATTGGAACTTTGCGTATCACGAATCATTTGATTTAAATCATTCATTTTGTTAAATGATTCATTAAACCTTTCTGATCTAAATCAATGATTTGCAAGATGCAAATTTCCGTTCTAAATCAAATGATTTGAAATTTGCGATTTGAAGTCCCGATTTTAAGCAAATGACTTTCGATAGGAGCGATTTTTGTAACGCATTGGTTTAACCGATTCAAAAAGCTTTGAAACTTGCTTTTTACAATCATTACAAGCGATGTTGAAAATCGAAAATGAATGCCTCTTTTAATTTGATCTGGCCTTTGCTAGTGAATCGCATGAAATAAATGATCAAAGTCACGAGTTTGAATCAATCGAAGTGGTTCTAGCATAAATGACTCAATTGATTTGGTTCATCTGTTCGTCTTTTAGCGTCTTCATCGAAAGCGTTTTACCGTTTACTCAGTGAATTGTCAGTACTAACACTGGCTTAGCTTGCTAGTTTTATGACATGAAAAAAGTGAAATTGAATGAAAATAAAAAAGGATGATGTTTTTTGAATTGCATGAATTTTGCGTGAAAAGATACGTGCTGAAAAACACTTATTTCATATACAATGTCTTTCAATAATTCAAGCAATTTTCAAGTACCTCTTCAGGAATATTGCTATTTTCAAGGTTTCTCCAGGCCTTAAATTTTAAAGTGTCAAATTCAAGTGCTTCAAGCACTTTAAGCACCTTGTATAAACACTGAAAACAGCTCTAAACAATTATGCAGGTTGATTATGACGTGAGAGAAAAGAGGAGGAAGCGTTAAGGACTCGTATTTTAGCTGGAAGCAACGGTATGAGGTTTAAAAACATCTTCATAATGGATTTGTTTCTTTCAAACACACAGCTTTTGTCTTCAAGACATTAATTGATGGACTGGAGTGGTGTGGATTACTTGTGGATTATTATGATTTTTTATCGGCTGTTTGGACTCTCATTCTGACGGCACCCATTCACTACAGATGATCCATTGGTGAGCAAGTGATGGAATGACACATTTCTCCAAATCTGATGAAGAAACCTGAGGTTGAACTTTGAATTTTTTTTCCTGTTAATTTTTTATATCGCGTTAACGATTTGCACAAACCCTCAACATTACGTATTAAAATTAAGGGCGTAACTCTTCATGCATGTGTACCTTCATAATTCAAAGCTTTGGATACACCATTAAAACATAACATGACAAAAGCTGTTTTAAGCTCAGTAAAAAACATTACATTGACGCATAAATCAACGCAACAAAAGAGAAACATTCCTGGCACGTAACCTGAATCTTACCTGCACAAAGACACTTTCTTTCAAAGACACTGTTTTTCTGCATTTCAAAATGACACTGATGTTTCAAGTTGATTGAGTCGAAGAGAAAATCAGCCTAGAGTAACCTCAAAAGCAGCGCAATAACACGACCCTGAATGACTCTGTAGTGCCGTGAACATCAATTCACAGCGAAAAACCCTTTTTATGCAGCTCCCCACTACATCAAAACGTCTTTAGTCTGGCTCAAGGCAATTACAGGACCTCTTTATCATATTAAGAGCTGCGTTTAATCAAATGACGGGTTTTTGGCCTCATTATGGGCCACTTCACTGTGTCTGACGGGCCGAGACGTTATTTCATTAAATCATACGGCCCAATTAGACGTGCTTCAATTAAATATCTGAGGTACTTTTAAAGCCACTCGTTCACAAAAAGCAAGTTTAAATTGCAGTTGCTTGCCAAATATTCACGTTTACGCTTTAAGGTCATGTTTGACAGCAATAAACTTGAATAAATTAGACAGAATATCTAATAAACAAAGACGTAAGGTGGAACTTTCTACACAACTCTGCGGGCACACATTCCACATCACTCAGGCTATTTCTGAAGTATGCAGTGTGCATTTTCAGCATACTTCCTGAACACATAAAAAACCCCACATGCATTTGTCAAAATGTGTATTATAACCACATGACACACTGTATTCTACAATGCAGCGCTCGAGATGACATTACATTACCTGTAAGATGAATGCAATTTAAGGAACATCATTTTTAACATCTTTTTCCACCGCAAGAAACAATTTTGCACGTCTTTAGATTAAAAATGCAAAATAGCTATATTTATTTACAAGATGATAAAATGAACACCACTTGCTAAATTAATCATGCAACATAATGGGTCATATAACAACATCACAGCACACTACTATTTGATTATTTAACGCTAATGTTGCATACTATTTCACAAATTATTAAAAAGTAACAAGTGCTAAGTTTGAAAGTCATCATCATCTTTTAAAGTTTTTTTTTTTCAGCCAAGGTGCATTAAATAAGTACTGCCAAACGATTAGTCATGATTAATCAATTCAAAATAAAAGTTTATGCTTGTGTACTGTGTGTGTGTACTGTGTATATTTATTATGCATATATAAATACACACACGTGTATACATTAAGGAAAAATCTGTTAGATTTATATGTAAATTGTTAATGCATTTTATTTTATGTTATTGTTTAAGGTTTTGAGTTATTACTGATTTCATGTATTATTATTATTATTATTATTATTATTACTAATTTATTTATTTATTTTTATTGTTATAATAAAAACTTGTCTCAACCTGTATGACAAGTTTTGAAAATAAAAATTGTTATTCAAAAATAGATATGTAAAATGTTTCTATATATACACATAATGCATATTATATACAAGTGTTTACATAAATATTTTTAAAATAAATACATAAGTGTGTATTTATATTATATACACATAATAAATACACACACAGTACACACCCATATAGTACACAAACAAACTTTTATTTTGAATCGATAAATTGCTAAATAACCCATAACCCATTAAAGACCCATTATAATAAGACCCATAGTAAGTCATATTAAAAACATTTATAATGTTACAAAAGGTTTCGATTTCAAATAAACGCTATTCTTTTGAAATTTCTGTTTATTAAAGAATAATGAAAAAGACGGTTTAGACAAAAATATAAATGTTTTCAACAATGATAATAATAATAAAATATTTTTTGAGCAGAAAATCATATTAGAATGATTTCTGAAGGATCATGTGACACTGAAGACCGGAGTAATGCTGAAAATTCAGCGTTGCATCACAGAAATAAATTACATTTTAACATATATTCACATAGAAAACAGCTATTTTAAATTGTAATAATATTTCATAATTTTTACTGTCTTTTTGATCAAATAAATGCAGCCCTGGTGAGATAAAAGAGACGATGTTTAGTATGAAGTACACTAGTATCACATGTAAGACACGGGCAATGAAATGCCATTCCCGCCCTTGTTAAAATCAACTAATTGGTCTTTTTTTTTTTCCAATTTTACATTGAGTTTTAATATTTTAATGCAAGTGAACAAAAATAGAAATTACTTATCAGAAATGATTTTAGAACACCGTCATTAAGTATTATCATGCTGTCAGACGTTTGCATGATTCACTTCCTTTAGACAGCATCATCTTGCTACATTTAGCGTCCCACTCCAAGAACAGTAAATGTCTGAACTTGGACCTGACTGCCAATTAGTCTAATTATACATGGCTTGCTTAAGACATAATTTCCTCACTGACTAGTTGATGTAGTTTTACACATCCCTACTTACAGATGGAAAGATGCAGATATCTCTAGTCACATGAGCTGTACCTGATTTTAGACAGATGTTTGATCTCGAGGCCGGTGCACGACGTGTGTCCATCCGTCATCTGCAGGCGCAGCATTCTGGGCGCCGCCTGCGACTCCTCGTGATCTTTAGGAGCGGCAACATTACGAATCTTCTGCACCTGAAGGACACACGGGCCGTCCAACTGCGGGAGAACGAGAGGGATTTTGCATCAAACAGATAAAACACTGAATCACATTAAGCTCATAAACATGTGGGAACCACAGCTCTCAGAAACTAGATCACAGTTATTATTCTGCAGTAATGTCATGTCCTTTTGACAAAACAAACGTTCTTTTACCTCTTCACCTCTGCTCTGACTCAGTCTATCTTTATTTATGCTCTGCTAATGTTTTATTTAATAGCAGTGCCATCTAGTGGGCAGCATTAGCAAGTGCATGAAGTCTATTTATATGTTAGATTTCAGCTTAATCTCACTTTAATACACAAGTATACCTTTTCTATTCGTCCACTGTTGATGTCTGTCGGCAGGAAGCTCTTTCCAATGGGTCTCAGATCACTCTGTAATAAGAATGATATAATCACTATTATTTCTATTTGCTTTCTCAAGGTGTGGCGGCTACTATGTACAGTCGAAACCCAAATCTCTTACGTTTAGTGCTACTTGGATGATGTCAGTCGCTGATGTTTTCTCCTTCTCTGTTGAACTTTTACACTCCTCTATTCCTTCATCTGTAAGGTACCTGTGAAGAAAAGCGTGCTATTTCAGCCAGGGTTTTTTAAAAATACATAATAAAAATATATTACATATATAATATATAAAACATTACATAACCCCAAATATGGGAGGGATCACAATCAAAAATTTAAAAATCATCTATATAGCTTCTATACAAAAAAAAGGGAATAAACAGTGAAAAATTATTATTATAAATATGTCCAAAATTATTTAGAAAATACTTAATTGCTATTAAGCTCCTGTATTAATTCTATTAGAATTATTTATAGCTCTATACTATTGCATGCATTATTTTTTCACTTATTTCAATCTAATATACTCAATTACTTTCATAATTTACTGATTTTATTCATTTATTTAATTTTGTATATATTAAATAAATATATAAATAAAAACAATATCAGAACAAACATCATTAAAAATATATATATTATATTTTTTATGATATTTGTTCTGATATTGTTGTTTATTTATTTTTACACTGTTGTAATTTAAACTTTGTTTTTTTTCCAACACACATTAACAATGCACATTTAAGTGTTTTATTAAAATGTATCTATTTGAATCTGCAGATTTAAATTACAATACATACAATTAAAGGCTGCTAGCTTCTGTTATACACCAAATTACAGTTTTATTACTATCTACAGTGACTGTTTTGACAGAAGGGTTTGGTTATTTCTATAACATTTTATTCCTATTTTTTTCTGTCTGTTGAGTATTTTGGAATAATTGACTGAAGAAAAGGTAAAAATCCCCTATGTAAACACCTTTAATGCTAATATGTCATATACAATCCATATTTCAACAGTTCATTAATCACAATACACTAATGTTATATGCTTTTAAGTACTTTGGAGCTGCATATACATACTGTTTTAAATATTGATAATAATAATAAAACTATTTCTTGAGCAGCAAATCCACATATTAGAATGATTTCTGAAGGATCATGTGACACTGAAGACGGGAGTAATGATGCTGAAAATTCAGCTTTGATCACAGGATTAAATTACATTTTAAAATATAGTCAAATAGAAAACAGTTATTTTAAACTATAATAATATTTCACAATTGTACTGTTTTTGCTGTACTTGGTATCAAATAAATGCAGGCTTGGTGAGTAGAAGAGACTTCTTTTAAACATAAAATGAAAAATCCTACTGTTAAAAACTTTTGACTCATAGTGTACATATGCACAAAAGCACTTTGGAGTTGCATAAATACCACGGTACTTCAATATAACACTCAATATGCACAGAAAAGTCTGAGATAAGAAATCCCAATTCAAGCTATGAACACAGAAATAAACATCAACCCCTAAATTCTTAAAGGTTGTAAGATGCTGTTGAATCGTTCTTATGAAGTTTAATGTAGCTTGTGCAACTTGTCATGACAATAGGGAATCACTGAGAAATATCAGCAGGCGATTAATAAACTATCATATATGCCATATACATATTATAATATTTATCATCTATTTAAAATTACTGATAAAAGACTAGGAGTTAATAATAAATGCTGATTATCGTGCTAACGATTTAGCCGCTAACAGCACTAAACATCCCAAAAGCCAAACAGACACAGAAATGAGCTGATAAAGTGATATAAACTACAGGTTGTTAAAGGAACTTATAAAAACGTATAATTGCAGGATGAAAGTAGAACTCGCTTTTAGATCTGAATGAGTAAACGAATGTAAACATGAGTTAGCATGAGCAGCATGCTAAACATAGTTAGCCGTTAGCGCTCAGCAGTGACTCACCAGCCCTCTTTAATGAGCGCTGAGCTCAGATCGCACATCTTCACATAAACTGATGAGTCTGTACGGAATCACTGTCTGAAATATCGCCAAAATCCCATCGTGTGTTACTCGGGATGCATTTCTACAGCGTTAGCTGGTGCTGCAGCTGGACAAAGACAGATGACGTCACGCGCAAACTTCTGACACTTCACAGGTCAAAGTGGAGCGCCGCTGATGACGTAGACGGCGAACAAAAATAATAATAATAATAATAAACAAAAGTAAATAAGTAAGGATGCTGTGATTTGTTATCTACCTTCCAGATCGAAATCTTTAAATATATAAAAAATATGAAAATCCTTTAAGTGGTCAAAAGATTGACGTAATGTTTTTGAATGTCTCCTCTGCTCACCAATAATGCATTTATTTGATCAACAATACAGAAAAATGGTTAAATATTTTTACAATTTAAAATGCTTGTTTTTTATTTAAATATATTTTGAAATATATTTTTATTCATTCTAACATGCTGATTTGCTACTCAGGAAACATTTCTGCTATTATTCAAGTTAAAAACATGTGATTCAAATATCTTAAGTAAGGTTTAAAATGATAATTATTATTCAAGGATGCATTAACTACAAAAGTGCAAGTAGAGAGATTAACAAACGTTTTTGAACAGTAAGATTTTTAATGTTTTTACAGTCTCTTCTGCTCACCAAGCCTGCATTTATTTGATCCAAAGTACAGCAACAACAGTAACATTTTGAAATATTTTTACTGTTTAAAATAACTGTTCTATTTTAATATATTTTAAAATGTAATTTATTCCTGTGATTTCAAAGCTGAACATTTAGCAGCATTATTCCAGTCACAAAAAATATGAAAATCCTTTAAGTGGTCAAAAGATTGACATAATGTTTTTGAAGGTCTCCTCTGCTCACCAATACTGCATTTATTTGATCAACAGTACAGAAAAATGGTTAAATATTTTTACCATTTAAAATGCTTGTTTTTTATTTAAATATATTTTAAAATATATTTTTATTCCTGTGATTAAAACTTAATTTTTAGCGTCATTAATCCAGTCTTCAGTGTCACATGATCCTTCAGAAATCATTCTAACATGCTTATTTGCTTCTCAGGAAACATTTCTGATTATTATACATGTGATTCAAAAATCTTAAGTAAGGTTTAAAATAATAATTATTATTCAAGGATGCATTAACTTGATGAAAAGTGCAAGTAGAGAGATTAACAAATGTTTGTAAACAGTAAAATTTTAATGTTTTTTACAGTCTCTTCTGCTCACCAAGCCTGCATTTATTTGATCCAAAGTACAGCAACATCAGTAACATTTTGAAATATTTTTCCTGTTTAAAATAACTGTTCTATTTGAATATATTTAAAAATGTAATTTATTCCTGCGATTTCAAAGCTGAATTTTTAGCAGCATTATTCCAGTCACACAATCCTTCAGAAATCATTCTAATATTCTGCAGAAGAGTTTTCTTTAAAAACATTAAAAATCTTACTGTTCAAAAACTTTTGACTGGTAATGTATAATGTTACACATATTTCTATTTTAAATAAATGCTGTTTTTTTTTTTTTTTTTTTTTACTTTCAATTAATCAAAGAATCCTGAAATATCAAATGTATACAGTTTCCACAAAAATATGAAGCATGCTTCAACTCTTGCTTCAACTGCACTTTTTTTTAATAATAATTTTTAGATATACTAGTCCATTATAGGCAAACCCAGATATATATGATACACATCTTTGTTTACACTTTGGATTTTTAGAAAATATTAATGACATTAAGGTTCATCACTGTAAGTCATTAGATAATATTCATTCATCAACAAGCGTAATAAAGTACGTAAAGTGTACTTTTTCCCGAGGGTCAATGTTATAATTTCCCATAAACTTCAGCAGGAAAAAAACGTTTTTTAAATGTCATAGAAAGTCAATTGATGTTTAGAAAGAACAACAAATGCAAGCAGAGAATGTCTTCCTCTTTTTGGTTTCTTTTTCTTTTAACCAACCTTTTTTCTTTGCTTTTTTGTAATCTGCTCCTACCATCATAAGAACAACAAAATGTGGTAAATTACCCTAAAAAATTACCCTAACAATTACCCTAACAAATAATAAAAAAAAAAAATCTTTTAAAAACATTAAAAGACCACTCTAATTTTTTCCTAAATCAGGATCTCTGACATTGGTGGGGACATAACAACAGACAACAGATATTTCATTGTTTGATCAAAATTATTGCTAGGAACAATTTAGTAGTGTCTGGATATTGGTAGGGACATGTCATAGCATATATACTAAATTCTACACCCTTGAAAATTAGAACAAGCGATGTCAAACTTTGTAAACTATAGTTCTCTCCTTAAATATGCAGAGGTCAAACAACAGTTGGATTGTTTGACTACTCAATAAAGAATATAGCAAAATAAAACTTAATTCATTTGTAAATCTGTCTTTATTCAAAGTTATTCATCTAGACAAGTACATGGAAATTATTCAAAGTTCTGTTCGTCCTAAAGCGGTTAAACTGCATCTCTCTTAAAGTGTAAATTAATTTTTTTTTTTTTTTTGCTGACCTGGCAAAACATCAAAAAAAAAAAAAAAAAAAACCTATAATATTATAATATTATAATTAAACCATAACAATCACAAACTGACCATGGTTTTGAAACACTAACCATAGTTTAACCAAGCTTTTTGTAGTAAAAGTGTGGTTATACAAAACACATGGGTACTACACTTTTACTATAGTAAAACCACAGTTAATTTTCTTGGAATTTGTGTACGCTTTCTCTTCTTTTCATTGTTTTGTTTTAATAATTCTAAAACATCTATAACATCTAAAAACATAGCTAACCCACTCCATAGTTTCATCTGAATCAAATGATTTGCAAACCTGCACTGAACACCAAAATCGAATGATTCACGATCCGCTCTCCAAAGTTCCTATCTAAAACAAATGATTCTGAAGTTCCAATCTGAATCAATAGATTCAAAGTTCCGATCGTGATCTGCGCTCCGTTGTGCTGATCTGAATAATGATTTGTTAACATCATTTCAGATCAGGATCACTGGTCTTAATCAAATTATTAAATCAAAAAATTGATCTGGAGGGTCAAAAAGATAGATCTGGATCAAAAGAATCGTTATATGGGAAAATCTAGTGATTCGCAATTTACCCACTCCGAATCAAATGATTCACGATATGCAATCCGTGAATCAAAGTGAATCATTTTTGCGACGCAATTGATTTGGTTTCACATCCAACATCCAACACAAATGAACATATTTGTTCTTATATGTTCTTTTCTTTTTATAGCGTATTTACTTTTTAGGTAATGTGACATATTTCAGACGCGGACTTTTCTTTAAGACTTTTTAAAGTTAGTTACTGTACATAAAAAAAGCTAAATTGGTCAAATTTAAATCTAAAAAGAAATCTGATTCTGAATATTAACATAGTGATATTACATAAGGAAACAATTAAAAAGCAGTGGCACTCCTGTAAACAGCTTCATCTCCATCAGAATATTATGACTGTCCCAAAGATTTCTTATTCTTACGCAGTAAATCCAGACCTCATATGCTGTGATGGACTTTTAAGAATAAAGGTTTTTACTGGCATTAATGTTTCCATTAAAAACCTTTAACATTCATGGAAACTTTCAAATGTGTAAAGAGTGTAAAAAGCATCAACGGATGGATGTTCACATGCTGTAGCATCAAAGTGCTAATTTACTGGTAATGTTACAACTTCTCATCCCAGAAAATCACGCAAGGTTTGATTAAAACCTTGAGTCTGGGAAACAAAGCAAACGCTGCAGTTTCAAGATGAACTGGTCCTTTTAAGATTTTGCAGGACATCCTCTTTTGAGTAAGGAAAAGTGTATAGGCTCTTTCTTAAGGGATGATCAATCTAAACTAGTATTTTTCAGACATTTTCAATATACAATGTCATGCTGTAGAGCTTCTGTTTTAATAAATTCATAAATAAATTAATAAAGTCAAAGTGCATGTGTTCATCATACAGTACTTCCGTTTGTACGGAATTCTTTTAAGTGACAATGGGCTTCATGACAAATTGAAAGTATTTAAGTGACATAGGTTCCAATAAAACCTACTGAAGGACTTCTTGTTTTAGGTTTCGCTTTCAGTTGATGCCTTACAATATATAAAGGGCAGAGGTACTGAATAAGACCCCACCAAACAACACTCCACCAAAGACTTGTTGAGATTGAGAACTTGTGGCGCACTATAATGTCCGAAAGACGAAAGTTACACCAACATGGTAAGTGCATTTTAATATAAAGCTTGTTGTTTTTACACACATTTTGTGTCTATTTGCACTGCATTAAAGATCATTTGTTTTACTTGCAGATGAAGACCATGATATACCCACTAAACATTTCCAACCTGAAGATGACGAAACGGGTAAGTGTATTGTAATAGTTGACTTTTCACATACTCTACATTTAAGTGTTATTTGTTAATTTATGTATTTTATTTTGTGTATTCATGTACTTCTTCATTTCAAAATCTGAAATGTGTGTCTTAAAATATATTATATATTAATACAATATGAAGATTTAGGAAAACCAAATGTCAGACTGAATCATACCATATACAGAAATATTAGCATGCACGGTTGAGGAAAACCAACTGTACATTTACAGTGTTCTAATGTTCAGCACAAAACGGTTTATGTTTATATAAAGCTTGTTGTTATTCTGTTTCTGTAAAATCTGTTTCTTTTGCAGACGAAGAATCCGAAATACCTTCTACCAAACAGTGGCAGAACGGTGGCATAAATGAAATCGTCGAGGCTCCTATAAAAAAGTCAAAAGTACAAAATGCAACTGCATCTTCAGGCGACCTCATACGCATGATTGACACATTTGACAGACCACTAAAAACCACTGCAGATAGTGGTTATGCCAACCAAGATGCATATGCGTCAGGTTTTGAAAACAAACCAGGAAAGAGGATTCCCAAGGCTGGATACATTGCGGAAGCAGGATACGGACGAGCTCGTATTGAAGCCGGTATAGCTGAGGCAGAAGCCAAAGGTCCAAACGCCTCATTTGGTGCTGAAGCCAGTCTGGCTGGAGTCGGAGCAATGGCTCGAGCTGAAGTTGCCAGTGCATCAGCTAAAGCTGGTCCAGTTGGTGTGAAAGTGGGACTTGGATTTGACACGGGTGCATCTGTTAGTGCGGATGGAGTGGAAGTCAAATTCCTGGGAACTGGAATCACAGTTGGTCCGAAACTTGGTGTATCTGTTCTGGGTTCAGAAGCATCATGTTCAGTCATGTAATCACAGAGGTATTAATTACCTTTGAATATTTATGTGTAACTTTTTACTATGTCTAAATTCATCCTAAAATCCATTCTCTGTCTCACTCTTGACTGTTCCCGTTAGGGGCACAGGTTTTACGACCCTTCCTGACACAACCTAACACTGACATCCTGAAAATCTGAAAACTATTCCTAAAATTTAACCCTCTTAAATCATTAAATCTCTTGTTGTCTATGACTGTTATTGTTTCATATATTTTTATGATTCAATTATATCTCTAATCTATACAATTATCACACTGTAAGCCTATTTATCTATATTCCTGTCCCCAACATGTTATCTGTTAAACTCACACTTGGGTGTATAATTTGGCCATATATCTTACATATTATGTTTTGTTACTCTAATTTGTCAACCTCTTTGTTATTTCTATGAGCTGTTGCTGTGTTTTCTGTATGAGTGGCCTATAAGGTCAAGAACATGTAATATTTCCTGAATCTTCTTAGCTAAATCAGTATGTTTTGTTTCTTAACCTTGCAATTTGGTAAGATGCTCTCTTTTAATTGTTTTCATTGTAAAATAAAACCTGTTTCTACATATTTAGTGTCTGTTATTGGGATGTTTTGCATGTGAAATGCCCAGTTCCTCCTTTTTCGGAGTGCCCTTGATATTCCCATGAGCCCTTGTTTAAAAATGAGTCTCTGCTTTCAGTGCACATTCACTTTTACAAACAATGATCCTTTTTAAACAAACCTATTTTCTTTTCACACTTTTTCTTTATGCATAATTGTTACAACAGACAAAATCGGCCATAAAGAATTATTACTCTTTTCTTTTTTATCATTTATTTGTTTTTCTTCCTCGCTGCTATTTTTGCATTTTTATACTTTTTTTAAATTATTATTTTTATTTTATTTATTTTCAGGTTTATTAGACAGGGATAGTCTGTAAATAAAAATGTAAATATTTTTACTATTTAAAATAACTGTTTTCTATTTGAATGTATTTTAAAATGTAATTTATTCCTGTGATTTCAAAGCTGAATTTACTCATTACTCACATGATCCTTCAGAAATCATTCTAATATTCTGATTTGCTGCTCAAAAAAC
>JAHKKF010494433.1:0-11549 GCA_019740295.1 Labeo calbasu | reverse complement strand
ATGCATTGTGTTTCCTCCTGGAGCATCAGTGAATGTTTCAACCTTTTTTAATAGCTGTGTTTGAGTCCCTCAATTGTCCTCAGTGTGAAAAGATGGATCTCAAAATCATCCGATCACATACGAATTGCAGGACCTTGAGGATTTTTCTGAAGAACTGTGCTCAGTTTAACAATTCAGAACAAACAAGGGACTCACGAACAATCATCACAAAACAAAACAACAGTCGTAGATCATCCAGGTAAACACACACAGTATGAAGAACCAAGGGTTCCCAAACTTTTCAGTTATTTTTGTTTTGTTTTGTGGACTACATGTAAACATCTTTTATGTAAAATATCTTACTCAAGACGGTACTAGATAAAAAATAACATGCATTTTGTATGATCTCTCTTATTTTCTTAAAATTATTCACATTTTCACAGATTCTGCAAGGGGTTCCCAAACTTTCCCCACTGTTCCTACTGTATGTGAAAAGTCAGTGGGATCCAAACAGCAATGGACAATTCTTTTTTGTGTGTTTTACAGAAGAAACTGAATTTTTTTTTTTGGTGAACTATCCCTTTAAGGCAATGTCATACTGTAGTAAAACGATTAGGAAGCAAAGCTAAAAATAATAAAAATGCCAACTGACATTGTTGTCTTACATGGTAAGACACACATCCTTTATGTGCATGGCAACAAGGTAGTTTTGAAATTGTGCGAAAGCCATAAAAATACACTATTGTTGAAACATTTTAAAACAAATCTCTTAATCTCAACAAAACTGCATTTATTCGATCAAAAATACATTAAATTGTGAAAAATTGTTACACTTTAAAATAATGATTTTCTATTTTAATGTATTTTAAAATGCAATCTATTTCTGTGATGCCAATGCTTCATTTTCAGTTGTCAATAGAACAGCATTTATTTGAAATCTTTACTATCACTTTTGATCAAATGAATGTGTCCTTGCCAAATAATAAAATTTAATTTAAAAAAAATCTTACTGATCCTGAACTTTTGAACAGTAGTGTACATTCATAAACAAATAGTTTTTCATGCTGTTGTGACAGATGTGAACATCCTCTTCTGTACAGCGCAGGTAATTCTCATCACGACACAAACTGAATCACTGGATGACACATATGTCCTTTAAACACACACAGATACACACACGCACACACAGATTTTCGTGCACATGCTGGGCCTGATGGTTAACAGGCTGCTCAGCTGACCTTTGTGCTTGCCCTTTTTCTCCTTCTTGGCGCTGCCAGTCTGAGGAGTGGAGGTAGGCGGCTTGGATTTTTTAGCCGAGCGAGGGGCCTGAACCTCTGCTACGGCTTTAACTTCTTCCTGTTCCGCTTCTTGTACTAAACGAAGAGGTGCAGGATGAGCCAGTAGGAGCAGAGAAGATAGTGTGAGAGAATACAAAACAAAAAGAGGAAAATAAAGAAAGGGGTTAAAATGAATTAGAAGAAGAAAGAGAGTTAGCAAAGACACAAAGCAGAAACAAAGCCTACGTTTTCAGTGTACACACAGAAGTCGGCGACAAGCACAGAAAACGAAAAATCTCACTGCTCCCATACACCCCTGGATACAATTTTAATTGAAGGAGATTCGGTGGCTGTCAGAACAACTGTGAAATCAAAGCTTTGAGACAGAATTCATTCCTTCTCACAGTCTGCTTCTTTTAACTGTCCTTCAAGGCCACGAACTGCTGTGCTTTCTTTAAGCAACAGATCTGGGAGGATATATCTGAGTATCAGCACTCATGAAAGTGCATATCAGTCAGTTTGAAGCTTGTCGATAGCTACAGTGCATCACTGACACTGAAAGGCATAAAGAGACAAGCCTGTCAGAATGAGAGAAAGGTGATTAATGGTTTAGTTATGAAAAGAAACCACAGAGACATTGACTTGCTATTTCTGAAAAGAGAGTGTGACGCAGAATTAAACAATGAAGTTACTTTTTGTTACTCATGCTTTGAGACACTAAAGGTGTCAATTCACAGGTGAGCAAAGGCTGCTCTGTTCAGGATCTGTGTCTGCCCCAAATTCTGTGTAAAGACGCAATGCTACAATGAAACTCTTAAACACTGTTGTTGTCATTTCAGAGAATATATTTAACTTACAGGGCCTAATCATGATCAAAGCTTGATGAAACACATGTATGGCTTAATATAAAGTAAATGATGTCTTTTACTGAAATATGTAGTAGAAAACCCATTAAATATTTACATCATTTAAAAAAATGCAAATTGTGGAATCCAGTCATAAAAATGGAATTTACGGTTTAACGCAGAATGTCACAGAATTTGTCAAAGTTTGGAAGAATCAATCAAAAGGATGTCATCAAATTAAATCAAATCATGATATGGACAGGTATCTGTAAATATTAAGCCGCAAAAAGACTATTTAAATATGAATCCTGCATGTTCCGCTTGTCTCTGTATTAATGAATGGTGCAGATGCGCGGTGTTGCTTAATACACATACTGAAGCATATTTCGTGCGTATTTCATTTTCATAGTAAATCCCCTTTATCTGCCCAAAAAATAACATTTGTTTAATTTTTATTAATTAATAGATAAATTACGTTTTTTTTTATGCCTCATTTGATAACCAAAAAAATGTAAATACACAACACAGAATTTCTGAGGGAAAAAAAAATTCACAAGGCTATTGTAAGAATAAATAAAAGTTATTTTTATGCATTCGAATAATTAGACATACTAAAGTTTCACCATTTTAATTAGACATGCTTTTTTAATTAATAACATTTTATTTAACCATTAAGAAGGAGTCCAGAAAAATTAAAATGGAAGAAAAATAAATACATTTTTGACAGGATGTCCAAAGGCTCTGGGAGAAGGACGCTACAGATGGAGGCACGATAAAGTTCTTGTTGAAATTGCCAAATGGACAGACTTACAGAGGGTTAAAGCCAATGAACATAAGATACCACCACCCAGAGGAGTCAGTTTTCTAAAGCAAGGAGAAAATAATAATGATAATACTGTGCCCTCTATCTTACTTCAAGCATCCGATTAAGAGATGCAAGTAGACCTTAAAAAGAAGCTTGTCTTTCCAGAAGAGGTGGCGGTGACTATACTTAGATATGGTTCTTCCAGGAGCATAAAAACCATCTTAGTAGTCGAGTTGTCTGTGCCCTGGGAGGACAGGCTAGCCATCTCTCATGAGTTGAAGAAGGCTATGTATCAAGACCTGATAGACAAAGCTTCTATTAAAGGATGGAACGCAGTTTTCTTTCCTATTGAAGTCGGCTGCCACGGCTTCCTACAGAAGATTGGGTTGGAACCCAAAAGACTGAAAAAAGCTGGAGGGGAAGTAGCAGCAGCAGCAGAAACTAGCTCGAGGTGGTTGTGGTTGATGAGAGACCATAAGTGGAAGCCCACTGCAGGTGAAAGGCTGATCTTGTCTTTGCCGCCCCGCTCAGGTTAAGGGGCGAAACGCTCATGACCCTGAGGCACCTGCTCAATATGCAGAGGGATTTCCAGTAAATACCACATTGCCACTAATGGCTACCAAGTGTATCGCATCCATAGTTGCTCTTGCAGCTCCTGCTTGTCATGACTCCGCAGGCGCTGAAGGAGTTTCTCAGCGCAGATTTCACTTGATATCCGAGGCGTTTAGACTTCTTGTGGGGAAAAATCGCTGAAAAACAGCAGCTGTGGTCATCATATCAGTATTTTATTTTCCAAATTGTGTATTCAGAGTTGTGCTGCTGTAAAATAGTAACAGGTAGCACCAGTAGCTCACCGAGCGCAACCATTTGACGTCAACGAAATAAGGGCGCCCCCCATAATCCAAGATATTTATAAAACAAGGTGAATTTTTTACGTAAATCTTTATGGGTTTTCTACTACATATTTCCATAAAAAACATCATTTACATTATAAAAAGCCATACAAGTCTTAATATCCAGGTTTCCCTTTTAACAAGTGGAATAAAGTGCACAGTTAAACATACAATCATGTCAAGAAATGTTAATGCAAACACTGATGGAAGATATCATTTTTTCAAGATCATAGCCAAACAGTATAAGAAAGTTTATCAATAATGGTGAATAATTATTATATTGTGTTTGCATTTCCCAAGCACTGTGTCTCATCCACACAAATGACCAAACCTGATAATTACACAAAGACCTGTTATTTAACTTTCCTTGAACTGGATATGACAAATTTCAATTATTTCAATTATCATGTTATGCAATAACATTGCTTCTGCAATTCTAACGTTTGTGTAAATGCATTTACTGTATGCCCCTTTGTGCAGCAAAATATGAGGTATATACGCCACTACATATCATCTAACAGGGCTGGTAAACACAAATGTACAAAGTAGGAAATAAAATGCAAGGCATAATCAACTACAGTTACAATTCACTGAAGCTCATGCTGGATGAGCGCCAAAGGTGCTCTGTCTTTGATGAGACAGCACAACGCTGAGGGGAGCACAGTAAATTATTCACAATACTGTATACCGCTAATATCAACAGACATTCCTCTTCTTTCATAACACGACACAAGCCTGTGAGGAATATAACAGTCCCACAGCGCAGGTGTCAAATGATCACCATCGACTGAATGATGATTTTCAGAAATGTTCTGGTTTCACTACCAGTTAAACTCTATCAACGGAATTTGCAGCATCATGAAAACTGAAAAATAAGGAAAAACTCATACTGAATCATAGGATCGGTCACGCTTTCAAGAACATGACATGAAACTTCTGACACTTTGTCAAAGGCACTGGGATAAGCATTCAAAGGCTGCTTACAGTATGCACAGCTGTGCTGTTATTGTAACAAGATACATAAGATGTACACTATTAAACGCTATGTAGATCTATCACACACATTAAAAAAAGTTATTGCCTATGTTATGCTGCCAGAGCAGGCTATTTCAATAAGTACAGCTTAGCCATAATGCCAAACAGAAATATGGCATGACAATTCAGCACGAACGTCTAAAAATAATGTTTGCTCACAAGTCGGCCAAAATGAATAAAGGCTTCTCATAGCTCAGAGGAAAGACCCCTGACACTAGCAAATGTTTTAATATAGATGATTGAGGTCTGCATTGACATTGTAGGAAGGGTTTATCTAACACCGAGCAGTCTGGGACAGAGATCAATAGAGTAACTCAAGCCAGTACCGCTGGCAGTGCGAAGAATGGCAGCATTGTTTGCCGAACAATCAGCAAACAAGCATTTCCATTTTCAATCACCGGCCTTTGTGAGCCTCTCTGTTTGAGCAGCTTTGGTCGATATTGGCATGTCAGTGTAATGACAGTTTGGAATAACGCCTCATGCCCTCGAGAAAGAACGTGACCCTTGAGTCTCTGTGGCATTATGGTTATTTGAAATTTTAGGAGAGTGGGGTTTTTTGTGGCTTTGAACTGTATTTTGTACCGTGGTAGATGGTGCTGCTATTGCCGCTGAGGTAGCTCTCCACAAGGGGAGCCTGTTCCTCCGACTGCCGCGTCCTGCGCACTCGAGACCGCCCGTCCAGATTAGACTGCACCATCAGGGGCTCCTGACGTTTCTTTTTCTGCTTCTGTTCCAGCAGAGCTCGCTACAAACGCACATTAACAGACAAACACAGTGTTTAGTGTACAGCCAAACATTACAGTATAGTATTTACAATACTTGTGCTACATGGTACATGCAATATGTAATTAAAGAAAATAGTAATGTAAGAATAACAAGTTTACCACGCACAGCGTGAAGAGAAAACCAATCAATGACGATACATATATAAAGGTTTGGGATCAGTAAGACTTTTATGCTCATCAAGGCTGCATTTATTTGAACAAAAATACAGAAAAAAACAGTAATATTGCAAAATGTTATTACAATATAAAATAATGTTTTTTATTTTAATATACTTTAAAATATAATTTATTCCTGTGATGCAAAGCTGAGTCTTAAGTGTCACATGATCCTTCAGAAATCATTCTAATACGCTGATTTATTATTAGAATTATCATTGTGCTGCCAAATATGTTTTTGGAACCTGCGATTCTTTTTTTTTTCAGGATTCTTTGATGAATAACAAGTTTAAAAGAACCGCATTTATTTAAAATATAAACATTTCTTACAGTGTAAATATATGCTATCACTTTTTATTCATTTAACACATCCTTGGTGAATAAAAGTATTAATTTCTTTCAAAAAAAGAAAGAATAAAAATTAACTGACCCCAAACTTTTGAACAGAAGTGTATATTGTTAGAAAACCTTTCTATTTTAAATAAATGCTGCTCTTTTTAACCTTTTATTGATCAAAGAATCCTGAAAAAAAGTATCACAGGTTGCAAAAAAAATTAAGCAGCACAACTGTTTTAACACTGATAATAAATCAGCATATTAGAATGATTTCTGAAGGATCACGTGACACTTAAGAGTAACAGCTGATGAAAATTCAGCTTTGCATCACAGGAATAAATTATATTGTAAAGTATATTGAAATAAAAAAAAACATTATTTTATATTGTAATAACATTTTGCATTATTACTGTTTTTTGTTCTGTACTTTTATCAAATAAAATGCAGACTTCTTTTAAAAAAAAAACATTACAAGTCTTACTGATCCCAAACTTTTGAGCGGCAGTGTATGTGAATGAAAGAAATACTACAATGAAATGTGGGCACAAAATATATTTTATTTCTGAAAGAACTGTTTCCAGTAGTTGTGGTTTAATTCCCATCTTGCCCGGCAAAAGAAAAAAAACCACTCCGAAGGCATAACAAAAAGTTGACCAAAATTACTGCAGTATTACAGCAAGTATTTTTATTTTTAAACTGTCTTCACTGCACATGGCACTGCTTCTGTACTTCTGCCACAATCTTGTTCAACATTTCATCTTCTGAAGAGTTTATTTTCAAGAAAACAGAGCTGGAGATGAAAACAAGATGCACTGCATGTTTTAAGCTCAGGGATGCATTTTTCTGTTGCAGTCTTCCTATATAAATAATGCAAATATTTCAGTATTAAAAATCCAACCGTTTCACAGAAGGATACAGCTGTGCATAGATGTGACAAGCATATGCTGCATTTTCTAAAAATCTGAACAACTGATAAGCTAAAGAAATCTTTAAAAAATCAGTTATTTTAAACTGTAATAATATTTCACAATATTACAGTTTAACTGTATTTTCATGATCAAATAAATGCAACCTTGGTAAGCATGAGAGACTTCTTTCAAAAACATAAATATAAAATACAAATATAAACAGATAAGCTTTGTTAACCGGTCAACTAAAGCTCTATAACTCATAGCACTGAAGAGATTTCCGTTCTATAATTTTCCCTTGAGAAATCTCTGATGAGGTCTAACTGACCTCAAGTAGTCTGACAAGACATTTGCTCTAATGAAGACATTCGGTTTTTCACAAAGTGAAAATAATTATAAGCATTGGTTCTCCTCTCCATCACTGAATGTGATTAATTTATGAAAAGGATAAGTAGAATTTGAATAAAATCAGGAGATGAGCACTGAAATGTTCAAAATGACATGCAGCACATCTCATCTTCAAACCTGAAAACGTTTGAGCTTAACAACAATGGAACAGAGCCACATAAAGAGCCACTTGGAGCGCACAGACTGTGTCGCTTCTTCATAAAACTTTCAGCGTCCTAGAGCTAAAACCAGCCACTACAACACGCCTTCCCTTCACACACGACTGCATGTTCAACCCAGCATGGGTTTCCCCGCACAGCATTATTCACTTTCACAGCAACCTGGTGTTATGTGCAGCCATAGCCAAGACTTCTGGGGAGATCCCTGAGCTGGAGTCTATTAAACATTAAAGGAATCTTTGAGCGTATATTGGGCTTGAGACCAGGTCTGTCCAGTCAGGCAGAAAAACACCCTCCCCTGTGCTAGCGGGTGGGTGTGCAAATGGAAAAACCTTCAATGAGAAAAAGAACTATTACCATGGATTATGCAAGCAGAAAGACACCATTAGCTGCTATAAAAATCCACATTTTAAGCCTTTTCTTAATTTTCATTAGGACTGACAATATCGAAGAATTGATTTTAATCAATCTGCATTTTGATGAACCAATATCAATCTTTTTGTCTGTGCTGATTTCTGTTGATGCATGAATACAACTTAACTATACACATTATTTGTAGCATGTCTGCCATTCAACAATTACACTAGGCTTTTTGCTTTGCTACTTTTGATAGGAAATTGATCTAACTGTAGGCCTACATAATATATATATATTTTTAAGTTGTATTGCATACCTTTTTCTGCCATTTTAAATACCCTAACTTCCAGGATTTATGTTTTATGTTTTTTTCTGTAATAAATATGCATGCAAATTACAGTGGAGTGCAACAGTTACCGTATGGTGTTCAGCAGTGGTCAAAAGGGATTTAAACATTGAATTTTCCTTCAATTTCTTCTTGTAAACTCAGAGATGTGGATTCAGATGGCAATTAAATTATCACACAACCTTGGTATTTGTAAAAACAGTAGGTAATTCGGCCGGGAATTTTCAAGTGCATAGTAGGAGAAAAACACTGGCATTTTGGATATGGATGGCGATAAAATCCTGAACATTGCTTATGTCCCCTGAGGAATAATTACCATAAGAATCGGGCTAAAGTCTCAGTTTTCACATTCCGTCAATTTTATCACAAAATTGAAACAATAAATGTTTTACCTTTAGGAAAGCCATTCAATTTCTATTGCTTGTAAGTCAACTAGGGAAAAACTCTAACTCTAAAGAAGAGATGTTTGATAAATATATATACACATTAAATATTCATTATATTTGTACCTGTTAGTGATGTTTTATTTATGGTCCAAAAAAAAAATAAAATAAAAAAGTGTAGAAACTAATTTCACTCAGAGATTGGTAGTAAATTTCACAAAGTAATTAACAGTAGCACTGAATGTAATGTGAAATTTTAAAGTAAAAAGACATGTTTTGGTAAAATTAACTCCAGTAATCTTTTATTTACAACTTTGTGAAATACTCTACAATGAAACATGAAAGGGGCTTTAAATGTAGAATGTAGAAACAATTTATCATTAAAACGTTCATATAAAAACTGGATTATGTGTCATTTAAATTATTAAACACAACTCTTGCTTTATTTGAGTGTTTACACTCTAAAAATGCTGGGGGGGTTTTTTAACCCAAATGTTGGGTTCAACTTGTTGGGTCATTTTATTGGGTTATTTTTAATATTTTTTACTCAAGTGCTGGATAGTTATTTTGGACTCCGTCACGGCATCTTTTAGCTAAGAGTGAAACATGAGACCATGGTCTGAAGTTTGCAGTTACCCCGGCTAACAGCAGCCCTTTACCAGCTCAGATTTCGGTGACACACCGCCAAGAGAATTAGCACTATTTAGGTTAAAATCGTTGAATCGTTGAATGGTTGAATACACTAAAATTAAAATGCTACTTTTAAATGTTACATTTTTTATGTCTAAAATGTTAAACAAGTTTAAATGCATGTAATATTGTAAACTATGCTGTATTCACCCAATTAAATTCAATTTGTCTTGTATTTTGTCCATGTGTTCTTGCTTAATAACAAATGTTAATCTTTTGATTATTGCTGTTGCCTCTAGTAATTCTGTGTTTTTTATAAGTTCCAGTTCATTTTAAGCCAGCAATATAATAATTTTTAAACAATAGTTTACTTAAATCAAATAACCCAGCATGTTTGGTAAAAACATTTAACCAGCTGGGTCAAGATAACCCAGCATGTGTTCTGTCCAATATTTACCCAACACTGGGTTCCCAAATAACCCAAGTTGGGTTGTTTTTGACCCAGTTTATAAAAATAAACAGCATTTGAATTTGGTATTAACCTTTAAAGTGCACCTATTATGCCCATAACAGAATGTGTTTGTGAAGTTTCAGCTCAAAATACCCCACAGATCAGTTACTATATCATTTTGAAAATGCCTATTTTGAGTGGAAGCAGAAACACACTGTTTTCATGCGTGTCACTTTAAATGCAAATGAGCTTCTGCTTCCCGCCTCTTTTCTAGACTGTGTCTTTATAGCTCCTGCCTCAGATTCTCTGTCAAAAAAAAATCTGTTTGGCTTTGATTATAATGTCTATAGAAATCATGTATTATAAAGCCACATCAGTCATATCATATTAAATCACTCACTGCTCTGGACTGAACAACGTCAAATTTTGCATAACAGGTGCCCTTTAATATTATAGTAATGCACAGTAACTGTTGAGAGATTGTTGACTAAAATGACACGTACTGTACTTATCCAAATTTTAAAAAAAACTAATAGAGAGCTTGTCAATTGGGGATAAAAAGATTTGGGAAATCTGTCAATACACAACCCTACCTTTAATAATATTATAGAGACGGCATTAAAATAAAATGGTTAAAATCCTTTGATTTGACACACCGTGTGATTTGATTTGGCTCTAAAATTTGTCATCCTTACACGGAGACAATGAATTCATGTGTTTTTAATAATGCTTCATGTTCCTACAAGATTGCATCTCCCTCAGGGGTTTCTATACAAAGCTCGTTCTATTGGCGGTACCTTGTTGCTTGGGGAAACATGCCTTTGTGCAGCGTGCACAGATCTCCATATTGATGTTCTAATAAAAAGTTGTTTATCTGCGAACACATTGCCTAAACACGTTCACCGTCTGTGCTCTCCTCTGTTCTCAGAGCTGATGCTAAACAGCGCTGCCAAACAAGCCATAACATTTTCAGTATCACTCAAACAGATCGCTCGGAAGATGTGCTCACACAGCACCTTAAAATTCATTGAAACACACTGGTCAAAGACTCCTGAGGCCATAGAGAGCACAAAGAGCCTGGCTAAGGTGAAGCTCAACAATTTCAGGCTTGGCTCCTTCAAGGTTATTATGCAAAGCAGACAGGCAATAAACATGGTAATTTGGTCTCATGGTTTTGTGAAGAGTGTGGGAGGTTCATTAAAGAGCAGCTGAGCGCTGAGGGCTAAACCTATTGGCTTGATTCGAGATTTGGAGCAAATTATGCTCGTCTCCCTATCCAGCTGCAAGAACCGCTGGTGTTTACAGCCTAGCAGCAGACAAGCAGATGCAAAGCATCCTCGAGGAGATCTCCTCCAAACTCCCTCACTGCAGAGGTGAGAAACATGGAAGCTTGCGTTTCTAATGTTCGCAGCTCATTAAAATCCTATCTCCCATCTACATCACGCCTCTAGACATTTTGGACAGCTGAAGAGAGGAAGGATTTTGACAAACTAAAAATTCTGAGCTGTCACTTTTCTCTGAAAAAAAAAATCTTCAAGGCTGAGGCGGATGCTCTTTCTGTCTCCTCTAACACCCTAATTCTGTCCCTGCTCTGTAGTTCTGATACTTTGCGTCACTGAATCTTTTTATATCTGTCTGAAATTTGAGAGTAAACCAACCAAATCTGTATGAATAAACCTGACACCCTGAACTGCTACTTGCAAGTATTTCACTGGATGTCACAAATATTTCAAGATTAATTTCTAATCAAGTTAAATTATGAACTACATCTCATAATAATCATTTTAAATTATGAAA